>VWZK01003802.1:221278-273626 GCA_013396935.1 Baryphthengus martii | reverse complement strand
CAGGCCGTGGTGCCTTCTCGGCTGAGGGAGGCCCGGCCGGGGGCCGCCGCTTGCCCCACTCCGTGCTGTTAGCGCGGGGGCCCGGCCGCGGGGGAGGCCTGGGGTATGGGCTCCCTTCTTGCGCCTCCTTTCCCTCCCCTTCTCATTGTTGCCCGCACATAGACAGCTGCAGTAGCGTTCTCTGTCCCAATGGGCTTCAACTTCGTGTGACTTTTAGATAGGTAGATACATCGCTATCCAGGTGCGGCATGTTGGGGAGTTAACCGGGATTTCTACTGATTCAGCCAGGGTAGGCTGGCGCTCCGTGCCCTGGCAGGTGAAGCGATCCCTGCCCAGCTTCTGGTGTGGTGTCCCGAGGCGCACATGCTGCAAACACGAAGCCCAGTGTCTGCTCTCAGCAGGCGCAGCCGTGCTCCGCGGTGCGGTGGCGTACGCAGCAGAGCGTTTCCAGGTGGCTTCCACAGGATTTTCCCTTCCCTATGACTCGTACGTGCCTCACATCCAACATGCAGCAGTGTCGAGGCGCCTCTCTGTCTCTCCTGTTCATAGAGGTTGCGGTGTTGCAAGTTTGGAAGCTCCCTGCTGATCTTTGCTTCCTGAAATAAAACTCCGTGGGTTCCAGTCGCGTGGTGCCTGCTCTGCCACCGAGTGAGCGTGTGACTGGTAGAAAAATCAATTTACAGCTGTCCCGGTTTCACAACCACTACCTCAGATGTGTGACTTTCTCAAGCGTTTGGAAACTGACGGAAAGAAATTAACTTTTGCTTTGCATGAAATTTGACGGCTGGTGGTCTAATGCAAGCTTAATTCCTCATGTTCACCATATTCCTATACTTTGCATTTCCTTTTTTCCATGCAGCGCTAAGTAGCAGTGGCTGAGAATGTCAGCCTGGAAAATAGTGAGTAGGTAAGGCTGACACACCTCTCTGTGGTGAGAAGCCCAGTCTCTGCTGCTGCGACTGCTGGGAAGAAGAAAAGCTTTGAAAGTTTTGCACTCATGCCATTTCTTGCCTTTCTTTCTAGACTGTGGTCTTTTATAGTAGCTTCGAGCCAGGGAAGGTCTGGAAAAATAATTAAAATGAAACTCCCTCTCTTTTCAGGTGAAGTGGAGAAGTCCTTCTATCGCCTCCTCTACTCTCCAGTTTCCAGATTGCTATTCTAGAAAAGGAGCTGATTTTCCAGTCCCTACCAACCTCCGTTTTTTTCTTTTTCTTCTACTGAATAGCTTATACCTATGCCTCTGCTTCTGTATTCAGTTTTTCTAAGCAGACTTTGTGAAAGGCTCTTGTCAGGAATGCAGAACTTGTCCACACTTACCAGACAGGCTAATCCACCATTTGTTAAACTTTCCTCTCCAAAACTTAAAAGAGGAATAGCAGTAGACAAACCGGAGCAAACTTGGCATTACCCATGTACATCCAGTTCAAATGCAAATAATGCATTTTATTTAATCTTTGTTTTCTGAAAACAGGGCAGTTCTGGCATGTATCTGACCTACATTTAGATCCGACTTACCACATTACCCCTGATCGCACCAAAGTTTGTTCCTCTTCCAAAGGAGCCAATGCCTCCAACCCAGGCCCTTTTGGAGACTTTTTGTGTGATTCTCCATATCAACTTATTTTGTCAGCATTTGCATTCATGAAGGATTCAAAACAGCAGGTTTCATTCATGATTTGGACGGGGTAAGTGTTAAAGTCACTCTCCAATACAAGCTTTAGACATCTGGATAACCACACAGTGCAGTAATTCACGAGTTTGCATGTGCACCAACAGATCTGAGTTCAATATCTCACAAACACTACTTTTAAATAGTCCTTTTAGTTGTCCAGATGGCTAGTAAGTGGAAGACTGAGAATACAAGGCCTCAGGAACAGATTTCGATCTCTGCAGTCGTTTCTGGGTACTGTTGACTGGGACATGTACCACGTGATTGTATTAGTGTTAGTTAATAGAAATGGTGTGGGGAGGGCAGGAAGTGGAAAAAGCAAAAAGAAAGGTCAGAGGAATAACTGACTGGAATGAATTATTGTCGGAGGTATTGGATTTTGTAGGTCTTAAGGTAATTAAATCGAAAGTGCACCGATTTTTAGAAGATACCCTTTAACTGTATTTTATCTGTTCTGTAAGAGGTAGCTAGAATCAAGCAATACTGTAGTTTATGTTTTGTGGGTTTTTTTTAAAATGTATACTGTTACCATTCAGGTTTGGTGCCTGGATGAATTCTAAATCAGAGGTTGGTGAGAGGAGGGTAACAGTGTCATGGATGCTCTCTCTCTCTTCATTGCTATCCCTCAGAGCTGCATATGCTTTTAAAGTGCGGTTTCACCGTCCCTCATTGCAGGATTTTGGGTGTGCAAAACGTTTGCCTTTTCTATGCCGATCTTCCTTATTAGAAAATGGGCATAATAATACTCTGTCTTTCACACAGGTATTACCTGTGAGGCTTTGTGTGCCTGAGCTGTGGGACTGGAGAAAGAAGTGTGAAAGGGAGGTGTAGGAGTAGCTCAGTACTACCATGCCCTGTTACTTTCTAGGTATTCATAAAAGATAGCACTAATTTACCCTTTTGCCATAGCGAAATTCTTCATTCTACCATCACCTTTTTTTTTTTTTTTTCTTTTGTGGTATACACCAATGGATAATTTATTAAAGAGGTTAGTATCTTTGAGTGTTTGCAAGAACTAGTCTGATTATCAATGACAGGGTCTTTTTTTGCTGGAAAGGGTATATATGCTGCATTGCTCAGTTTTGCTGGAGGAAGATACATAATTCAAACTGCACAGTAGCTCTTAACAATGGACTGGAATTAATTTAATTTCTGAGAAATCTTAGTGATGATAAATGTGAATTATAGGATCAGCATTAGTCTACTTTGTTTTTTTGTTTTGTTTTATTTTTTAATACTTTTGCAGAGAGTCTTTCAGGCAATTCTATAGACTCAGTAAAAATCATAGGAGTATTACATGTTAGAATGCAGATGTGTTTGCGGATTTTTTTTGCCTTTCCTTGCTAATAAGCCTTTACTAATAAAACCTTTTCCTTTTTCAGAGATAGCCCTCCTCATGTTCCTGTAAAAGAACTCTCCACAAAGTTGGTCATTAACATCATTGGCAATATGAGTTCTACAATTCGTCATTTTTTTCCGGATCTTCAGGTTTTCCCAGCCTTGGGCAATCATGACTACTGGCCACAGGTAAAACAAGTTAGAAATTTGTTTCTGTGTCATATTGAGTGTGTTCCTAACCTCTCAGAAAGCAGGTATTAAAAGTAAGAGTTAAATTCCTGTAACTATTATTCTGGAAACAGCATTTTCCAACGCTCCAATTAGCATTTAAAATGATAAATTATTTAAAATCAAGAACAGGAAGTACATCTCTGTCTCTCTCTCTGTAAATTGCTCAAGCAAACGCTGATGCCAGGTAAAATCTGTACAGTGCCTCAGGCTGTGCAAATTTACTGCTCATCATTCCTCATGGCTTAGAACCACCAGGTCTTATCATTGTTAATACACACTTTTTTTCTTGTCATGTAAGTCACGTGTGTGTGTGTACAGTAAGTTGATCTAACAGAGATGACATCCTTAATGGATCTGTGAGCCCGTGGTACACTTACTGAAAGACCTATTGGAAATCTGCCTGCTGTCATCACTGGATTTTTATTTTTTTTGTCAGACTAATGGCAGAATTTTTGTAATGTTTCTGTGATTTTGCCACTGTTATTAAAAATACATCTTTTTTTCTTTCCTTATTGGACACTTAAAAATACTCGCATTGATTATTTGCTGGATATGTGGGCCATATGTGCAGCTAAGGACACCGCTTTTTTACTTTCAAGTATTCTGTGAATTTTGTTCTTGGCATAGCTCAAAAGTAAACAGTTGCTTCATATGCCCTTTAAAGTGTGTTGTGGGTTGACCTGGCAGCACACGGGTCTGACGAATTCTGTCATTGGATCTGTGGGGATTGGAAGGGATGTGGAGCAGGTCAACCAAAATATTGTGTTTGAAACGCAGAACAGGAATTCGGTAACACCCCTTCACACCCCTAAAGACTTTTATTCTGTCTTTCTGGGTTACTCGTTAGGCCTACCAAGGTGTATCTTGGTGCAGTAGGTGATTGTATCATTACTGGTATCATTGCTGGAGTCAGTGATTCCTCAATCAGGTGGTAACAGAGGTGCTCAGAGTGGGGAAAGGGAAATGTGAGAGACTAAATAAGAGCTAAACATAGCTTGGAAATTTGAGTGCACAAGCAAAGCTGGAACTTCAATCTCTTGTGTTCTTACTCTGGTAGTACAGTTTCAGCTTGTCATGTATACTGACAGTGGGCTACGTTGGTTCACCAGAAACCACTGGTAAAGTCTTTTGATAAATAATGACTTAACTGAAGTCTCACTCAGTGTTTTCTTTTCATTTTGTTTGTTTGTTTGTTTAAAAGTCTTGACAGAGAATAGTTGTCATTCACAGCAGTCTCCTTTGGTGCAGAAGAAAAAAACTGTGTACAGTAACCTTGTAGACAAAGAATGTAGTGACTTTTCCAACAAATGTCACTACCGTTTGTGAAATTAAATTTGAAGATAGGAAAAAAAGATGGTCGGGAGGGGCAGGTGGGCAGCAAATAGTATTTTGAAATAGGCTGCTGACTGGAATAACCTGCAATTCTCTCTGCACGAAACCACGCAGGAGTGTTTGTGTGATGGTGTGCTTTGAAATGACAGGCTTCACCAACGCGCAGCACTGGCATACTTTTCTGTCACTGCTTGAAAAAGACCATGGTATCAGAAATTTCCCACTATGGGGTCATTTCAGGTTGTTGGATTTTTATTTTTTTTTTACAGTTAATGACATTTCTGTTTTCCATATGGATATGCTTGGCAAACGTCTCATAGGCTGGAAGTGATGTGGATCAAGCCACACACCGTAGGCTGTTCCAGAGCAAGTGTGAAAGCCGTGCGCTCACCATGCACCAAAGAAGTTTATTGCACTCTATTGTGTTCTGACCTGTCCGTCTTAACAATTTCAGGGTCTTTGGTGATTTTTCTTAGCAGAGCTGATTGAAAATACTACTCAGATTAATCAAGCATTGGGGTACCTTTCAGATTGTATGCTGTGACCTAGGTCTTTCTGCATAGTCTTATTTGTTTCACATCCTTGCCTCTGCTTAACACACATTCCTGAACTGCTGTCTAATCCACAAGTTCACAGAGCACTGACTTAACTGGGCCCAAACCACCTTCAGTCCATAATACAGCCTCTTATCTGAGACCAGGTTTTACTCTGTTAGTGACTGTTAGCTCTGGCTGAACTGATATGGCTCAAAGCTTTCTTAATGACTGGTATCTGTGCGCTGCAAGCAGCAAATGTCTGAACAGACTTCTGATTGCCGTGCTTCTAGGCAAGAGACTTAGTGCCTAAGCCTCTAAGAATGTAGGTTTAGTTTCAAAGGTCTTAGAAAGGTCAGATTTTATGTTTAAGGAAACATGCACCGTCACACTGTTCCTATTTTTTGTCTTCTGCTTCTTTGTTTTTGGGGAGCTGCTATGAACCCCAATAGCTTGAAATTTTGCCTGCTATAAAAGAAGCTTATGTTGAAGTTTTTCGTCCAAGAGACTCCATCTTTAAACTTTGAAGCTTCAGTTTGTATATTTGTTAATTTTGCAGGTTATATGGTGTTACACTCTGCTGTGCTCCTGAGGCTCGAAATGTTTCTGGCATTAGCTTATCAATGCGTTAACAAGGCTATGCAGTCAGTTCTGACTAAGTTCAGGCACTTGTTCCTAATCAGCAATACTGGATGTTCAAAAGTTTTTTCTCCTTTCTTGAGTTCCTGCTGGTGGTGACACTCACGTGTTATGCGAGAGAGCAGGCTGGAGAATTTAGTGATGTGGGTTTTTTTTTGTCTCAATGTGTCTAAATGCTAAGACTTGGGGAGGTTCTGCTCTCTCACAGGATCAGCTTCCTGTAACTACCAGTGAAGTTTACAATGCTGTAGCAGATTTCTGGAAACCTTGGCTAACCGATGAAGCAATCGATACCTTCAGAAAAGGTAAAATATACCGGTAAAGAGAACTAATGTTGCTATAGATTCGTCCCATTTGTTTAGCTAAGTCTCCTGGGATGAATCAGCACAATGGATTAGCTGTAATGCTTCTCCTGGAAGAAGGTACTTGTCTTCAGGTTACATTTATTCTCTTCTGATGCAATAATTATTGCTTATTGTAATATGTATAATATTATTGGCTTTGTACCAATGCATATGAAATACCTTATTGCCTTCACGACCTCATAACACTTTTTAGATTAAGGCATGTGATACAGGAGATTTAAATTTGGTTGTAAAAAAATCATGAAATGTTGGGGTTTTTTTGATATTACATATGTTTCAGAGCATATTGAATAAGCACATATTTGTTGAAGTTATGATAGCACATAGACTTGATGATTATACTGTTAATTGCATCATATTTGTGTCCCGACTTACTAAAATGGGAGAATATTGCTATCCTAATTATGATTTTTCTTTTTAGCAAAGGGTTGAAAAGTTCGACCCAGTTTCCAATCCACTCAAACATTAAGGATTTGGAAGTTTAATTTGTGGTTTTGTGCCTTAAATGAGAAGGAACTCCGGGTAAGAGTGGAAGTAGAAACTCTTAACATGAAAGATAAACCAAAAAGGGGCAGACCTTAAGTGAAGTTATGTTATTATAGCTCTGTTGCCATGGCTCCATTGAAGTTTATGAACTACAAAATTGCACCCGTTGAAGAAGCTCTAAATACCATGGAGTTTTAGAATCTTGGATTGAAAAACATGATTTTTACTTTTTATCATATTCCAGTCTGAAGTTAAATGAGTTTCAAAGTACAAGGCTACTAAACTCAAACAGTTCTTCCTGGAACAACCTATATGTTTGCAGTATTTCAAGAAATGTGGACTTTTCCACAATTACTGTATCTGTCAGTGTGGGAGAAATGTTACAGGGCACTTCTTACGTGACGGTTGGATCATTGCATCTGAAAACTGTCAAATAAACACAACGGCAATTACAGGCAAGAAGTCATAAAAAATTCAGTGTCAACTTCTACTGAAATGTTGCGAAAAACAGATTCTTAAGATGTTCTGCTGTGATAAGGTGATACATGGCTTGAATAAACATGCCATCTTCTATTCTACAGAAAGAGCGAGGCTGCGTATTTTGTCAGCGCTGTACTTTAGAGTCTGAAGTTGTGCTTTGAAGCCTTTCATTTTTCAGATGATGTTGGTCTTATTTTCACAGGTGGCTTCTATACACAGCTGTTTGAATCCAGTGGTAGCTCTCAGTCACTCAGGATAATCAGTCTGAACACAAATTTGTATTACAGCCCCAACAGTGTAACTGTGAATATCACTGACCCAGCCAACCAGTTTGCCTGGTTGGAGGGAGTACTAGAAAACTCTTCACGGAAGAAGGAAAAGGTAAGGGCTGTGAGCAGAACTCATCAGCACTAGTCATTTAAACTTTTAAAAGAAAAAAAAAAAAAGCAGGAATTTGAGACAATAAAAATATAAACATGATTCTAGAAGAATACTTATTCTGCAGAATCAAAATTTCATTAAAAAGAAATCTTCCTTGAATACAGACATGCAACAATTAATAAAATATTTGAATGCAGTTTCTCAAATTATACAAATACCTTTCATTTCCTAGTATGTAAAATACCATAGAAGCCAGGATGAGAATATTTAATGCTTCGACTGCTGTTTCTGACTTTTTTTACTCATAGTCTTTAATTTTAAAATGTGCACCTTTGGCCTGAGACAAAAAGCTAGCACATTTCATTTTTATTTTTATGTAATTACAAGTATCAAAAGTAGAAATCAGAAAGGAGTTTGTCAGGATAAAACTTAGCCAAGCTGCAGCAATTGCTATGATTTGAGTGCTATAATAAATTGTCTTATAATACTCAGGTTTTGAAGTGAGGTTATAAATTGTTGGCTCATGATTAATTGATTGGTGCAGGGATTAGGTCACCATCTGACCAGAAAAAGCGTTTAATTTAAAACATGTACATTTTGCTACAGTGATGAATTAAAAAACTACTGCATTACAGCAGGGAGAATGGAGGGATTTCCCTTCTTCATAAAACCCTGTAGCGTATTAGTTGGTGTGTGCAGTTGGAAGCAAGTCTTGACTTCGGACAGAGGAGTTTTAACCTGTTCTTTTGTGTTTCTGGTGACTCTCTGACCATGCAGGCCTTGTAATATTCTAAATTAAGTTTTTATTACTATCCTGTTGAGGTACCAAGTCTTAAGTCTTGACCTAGTAAATTATTTTTTTCATTTGAAATAGTTGATTGAATTTTACTTTACTAAAATCACACAGATTTATCAGAACTTTTTTCCCAAGAATATATCAAATTCACTAAAAAAAAACAACCAACAACAACAAATGTTTGGGGTTTTTTTGTTTTTTCTCATGAATTCAAACACTCTTACTGTTTGTATTTTGTATAACAGAACTGTCATGATTTATAGCTTTCAGAATGCCATTCCTAAGATAGCATTATTATGGAATTCTGGTAACCATTTCTAAGTTACAGCTAAAAGTGTGATTTTTCAAACAAAGGTGCTAATTGTGCTTTCTGTATTGAATTCCTTAGGTGTATATAATAGGACACGTACCAGTAGGATACTTGCCATATGCAAGGAATACTACAGCTATCAGGGAGTATTACAATGAGAGACTGGTAAAGATTTTTCGCAAATACAGTAGTGTTATTGCGGGGCAGTTTTTTGGACATACGCACAGAGATAGTATCATGGTCCTCCTGGATGAAGAAGGTAATGGTGCTTGCTGAATCCTTCAGCTTCTTTTTTTCTTGATTAAAAGCAAATGAATGCTCTCTTGCATGGTCTTACTAGTCAGGATCTGTTGTAAATAATTGAAAAGAAAATGAGGAAATACTGCTATTTATCATTGAGAGTTCAATCATCACACCCAATTTTCTTCCAGAGAGAATCTTGCAAGGCAGACTTGTCTTTTTGTTGAAGTCAAGAGAGAGTCCCCAAGCTTCCTGTTGTTTTTTTTCAAATGAATGCTTATGCCTAGACAAGAATCTCTAGTCTTTCCTCTCCAGTCTCTCAGTGACATGGGCAAATTATACTAGCCAGTTGCTATTGTGTAATGTGTCAAAGGGAATGTTCTCAGACCAACTAGACATGCTCTATGTTCTTGTGTTTCCTGCATCATTACTGTGCCTCTCTGCTGAGTTCCCTGCTGCTTCAAAGTTAATTAAGATAAGGGTAAGTAGGAGGCAGGGGAAAGAAAATCTTTGCCTGTTGCATCTCTGAGATCAGCTAATTTCCCTTCAAGAGAACCACCCAGGTCTGAAAATTTTGTTTATTGCTTTGAAATTCCTTTGTCTTAAGCATGGGCATGGCTGTGTGGAGCTCTCTAACAGAAGATCTCTAAAAAGTAGCTGGTTAAGTATTTGTGTCTGTACCACAGAATCTTGACAGCTCCATGGTTTTGGTTTATGTAAAATACCCAAATATTAACAGGCTCTTTATCTATGTTTTATATGAACTCATAAAAGCAATGCCCCAAGTGCTGACTGTGGTAACAGTATTCTAAAAAAATTACCTTTTTACATGGCATTATCATGGAATTAATTTCTAGTAAAAAGGAAACCAGTGAAGGAAGTAGCTTTTAATATATTTTTTAATGATGTTGAAGGCAACCTTATACCTACATATTTTTGTACTTTTGTCCCATTTATGCATGAAATCATGAGCTCTGCTGCAAATTTCACTGAGGACAGACTGGTAGTGCCTTGTCATTACAGTTTGCATGTGCAAATAAGTGCTTCCAAATTATTTTAATAATTTTGCATATTTTGACAAAACTTGAACAGTGAAATTGCTTGTCGCTGAATAGTTTGTGTTTATCAGTACAGTTTTAGGCTGTCTTTTGTTCATGATGTTTTTCTCTTGCCAAAATTCCAGAGAATTCAAGATTAATGTAATATTTTAGCCCAAATTGGTGCATGGAGATACAGAGCTCAGTTTTATCTTCTCCGGAAGAACCTACTGATTTCCAAGCTTTTAAAGCTTCTGATCGTTTATGGAGGCTGACCTGGTGATTTCACTGCTGTGATGTTGTCAGAGAAAGGAATAGTTAGGGCTTCTTTTTTTTTTGTTCCATGGAGAACTTCTCAATATACTTGCTTTCATATTCTGTCTAATTAAAACCTGTGTACATCCTCATGTTTCAGTTGCTGTGAAGATCAATGTTCAGGTACCAGGTGCTGGGCCGTTCTAGATGAGTGAAGTCAGGGTCACGTGATGAGATCCTGTAGTTTCTAGTAACATCATAAATACATAAAGCAAAAAATACATAAGGCAACATGTAACATATAGCATGGAGACAGCAACTAGAAGTTCTGAATATTTCTTCAGTAGAAACAGGCAAAATAAGGAGACCTTACATACAGGCAAGACCACTTTGTACAAGTAGTTGAATTGGTGGGAAGCCTCTAATATAGATAAACTTAACTGGTGCACAGTGGAATGTGTACTGGGGTATTGTTCACAGATTTTGGTCTATCCAGTGGAAATATAGAAGGAGCTCACAATGATGTAGCTAATCCAGAGTAAAAAAATGCTAATGTACCTTAGCCTATCACTCTGATTCTTGCTGTGTTGGTTCTCGAAAACGTTTGTTTGAGAAAGAAATGACTGAAAGGAAACTGTTTCCTCACCTTCTCCCTTGATGCAGAAAAGCCAGTAAATTCTTTGTTTGTGGCACCTGCTGTAACCCCAGTGAAGAATGTGTGGCAAATGGAGTCCAATAACCCTGGTGTTAGATTGTATCAATATGATCTTCTTGATTATAGCTTGCTGGTAAGTAAAGATTTTAAAGCATTGCTTAGTGTTAATAAGAATTAGAGCAAGATGCCAGCCTTTATAGTATTAGTCATAATAATAAGTTTGGTACTTTTTTTTTTTTCTTCTTCCTGGGCTAAGGAAGGGAAATCTGAAAGAGAACTCAATCAGTCTTTCTGTGCCTGCAGGACTACCAAGAACTTCCTGTTCTCTGTGGAATATTCTTACAATGTAGAATCAAAGACAGAATTTTTCTGGGCGGAATCCTAAAACTATTTGTGGGGAGCTCTGCAAGGGTTAAAAAGGTTCATCTAAATCCTGGGCTTGTTTACATGCCAGTGTTGTTTGCTGGTGATAGCCTGAGCTTTGGGATGCAGTCCATTAAATGCTTCTAAAGGGTGTAGAAGAGTAGATGAAGAAAAGCACTTTTAACCAAGTGATGTCCTTCATAATCATACATCTTCCTGTATAGAGTCTGTACTTTTTATAAGAAGTTATAGACAAATGTAAAGGAAAAAAGTGGAACACCTCTGTTCTGTAGTCTCGTGATTTTTGGAGATAAAGTGAATCCTACGTAATTATTTTGTCTCTCAGTGACTCAGGTATCCTCTCTGTAGAATCTTGACCTTGTTGAGTTCAGTGACAGTGTATCCATCCTGCAGCTTGACTGGGACTGGATTTTCTCTCTGGAGACCTATGCTGATACAGGCTGCTCCTTCCTCATGCAGATTTCACTCCTGCATCTCCATTTCTCCCTTTCCCTTGCATTCTCCTCGGGCCATGCTTTTTCTGGCGATTTCTGCCTTCTCAACAGTGCCCATAGAAAAGATTCTCACCTTTTTGCCCCGTTTGTAAAGCAGACATGGGGATAGTGGAGTTAGGTTTACAGTTTGGACAGGAAAGACCTCTAACATTGCCACTGCTGCCTTTTGTGGCTTTTTTTTTTTTTCTTCTCCCCATCCCCCCACCATTACTGCACTGCAAGTACCAGCTTTGGGTGTAAGCCCAGCTCTTGGGGTGGGACGTGACCTTCTATTCAGTTGTGAATAATGAGGAGTGACAGCTTCCTAATCAATATATCACTCTAGAGACTTAATGAAGCAGGGAAGAAAGCAATACAGCTGTGCCTTTTTTTTTCTTTTTTTCTTTATTTTTTTTCTTTTTGTAACTGTAGGATCTATGGCAGTTTTACTTGGACCTCAGAGATGCCAACAAGAAAAATGAATCGGACTGGAAACTAGAATACATCCTAACTAAAACTTACGGCATTGAAGACTTGAAGCCAGAAAGCCTATATAAAATGGCCAAGCAGTTGTCTGTGCCACACAGCACACTGTTTGAGCAGTATTACAGTAACTTCATTGTGAGTTACGACAAAACCATTGTCTGTGAAGAGGGGTGCAAAACCTGCCAAATATGTGCCATCCAATATTTGGATTACTCCTCGTACGCAGATTGTATCAATCGGGAAGCAACTTGGAGATGAGTCTCTGTGCAATTTGTGCTAGTACTGACTAGCCTGTGATTTGAAGAACATGCCCGTCCTTTCGCCCAGGCACTGATATTCTGACAGGGAGCCTGTGGGACTTCTGTGGATTTCAAGGGAGCAATAAATCTCCTTGGATCTTTCTTCTTGTAAATGTGTTTTCCTTCCACATCTAAATAAAAATGTATTGGCTATGTAATAGCGGCCAGATCCTTTGCTGTTGTTACAAGGGTCCTGTACTCTCTGTAACAGGCATCCCAGTATGTGGGAATACAAATTACTCACCCAGTTCTTTGGAAATCCAAGTCTCTTTTCTCAGGGTGTGTAAACATAGGCAATGCCATTTCAGACATGGGTTTTGTATGGGGGCAGGCTTCCACCATCTGCTGTCACAATTTACAAACTGCAATCTGCAAACCCCAGGTTTGCCTAGACTGGAGTGCAGTTATGTTGTTGATATGTTGCCAGTATTAGGGATCTTCCTGTGCTAAGTTTCCTTTTTAACTCCTTAAACCCACCTCTGTTTAGGGGCACATTCTATGAACGTTACTTAATGGAACACAAACCCTCATCCTGTGAACACTTAATGCGGTTTTTTTCAAAATGTGTGGGGTTTTGTCCAGCACAAAGTGGGTTTTTTCTTATGCTAGAGCTATGTATGTTGGTAGTGCTAACAAGCAGTCTCCTGGTATGAGATTCTGCAGCAGACTGTGGATGGGATTTAAATTGATCAACATCACTAATTAGACATAGCATATATGTTCTTTGTGCAGCACAGGTAAACATGCACTTGTTACGGTGTTTCTTGGATTTCTTTTTTTCATAGAGCAGTCTAGTACTTAATATAAAGATTATCAAGTGCATGAATTTACAAGTGCATAGAGCACTCTTTCCTCTTGTGTTTAAATGTGTGCACAAAATAATACCGAGTCCATTTATGTAGTGGGTAGGACCAAAAGGGACCTTTACCAATTTTTCTGTGACATCAAGAGCTGTACTTCTGGAACCTTTGGTCAATGTAATACCGTACAGATCCTACTCTAGATAATACTACTCCAGAGTTACTGGAGCAGTAGAAGTGGTTATGAGAGAAACATAATTGCTAACTGTTTATTTTCCTGAGATTAAAGCCAGCACTGTAGCTGTTGAGGAACTTTCTGGTTTTATTTCCACCCAAGCCTGAAATATTTAGCAGAATATTTCTGGACTAATTTTCTAAGTCTGTAGTATTCACAGCCGTAGGCGCAGATATCTCAGATTTGTCATGCATCAGTCACCCACCGAGGAAATGGTTGATTTGTTAAATTTACATTCAGAAACAAATCCTCCAGTGGCACTAATGTTTAAAAATTCCATTAGTAATGCACAATAGGCAGTCCTGTATTTTAAATTCTGTGCTTGGAGAGGATATGGTGGGCATGTAAACTCTTTACGGCTATCTGCCCTGGCTGATCTCAAATGTATCTGGATATGTAAATAATTTGAATTAGCATGGATTCTTTACAGACTGTGATGAAGTACCAGAACGTTTCAGTGCTGAGAGCTGCTGATTCCCTTTGTGTTGGATGTGTTTCCTGGTTATGTTTCTCTAGGGTTTGTTCATTCAAAAATGCTTATGTTACCAGCATTTGTTCTCCAAGGGCAAGCAAGCAAAGTTGTGGGCAATAGCATAAGGGCAATGGCAGCTGATAGGATAGCTGAGCTCCCTCCCATTTGCCAGGTGGGTTTTGTTCAGTTCAGTCTTGTGCCTTGAACAACTGTCTCTTTTCTCATACTGGTTTGTTCCTGTGAGTTCTGCAGCTTCTCTTTGAGCTCAATACCTACAAGACAGCCGAGAAACACTGTAAAAATTACCTGCTGGTATTCTTCCATTAAAGACGTCTTTATTGAAGAAGAGCTTTAGGGAGAAGCTGAATCACATGGCAGATTAGTAGCTACAGAACTCCAGGAAGAGCAGTATGCTGCTGCTGGGTCATTGGGAATGTTGCTTCCTGGGTTGTTGGATTTTTTTTTTTTTTGTAAGTGTGCAGTAGATGTTACTTAGTGAGCACAAACAAATAAATGCCTACAAATGTCTATATAGCAAACTATGATCCAGACATATTTTTTTTATTTTTTTTTTTAAATCTGGACTTTAATTGAAGGCAAGAGTTGGATGGCATGAGCCAAGGAGGTTGGTTTACTTTCAGCCTGAGGGGAAAGATCCACTACTCTATTTTACTGTGACATCTTGTAACTCAGACATAAACCAAGGAGAGAGCTTCTAGGAATGTTATACTGTAAAAAAAACATGGGATAAATCTCATGAACAGTTTAGATGGCACCTGGGTGTGAGGGGAGATAGAGGACAACCATGATATTTTTGGTTTAGGTTCCTACTTTATTCTTTAATGGATCTAGGAATGTTTAAAGATATGTTATCCTTTACCGACAGAAGATTTTTTGAAGGAATCACAGAGGCATGAGTTGATAAAGTTGCTGAGTGCTGTAAACCAGATTCCAGTTTCACTTTTGATATGATATTTTGTGGCCCCATCTTGAATGAAGGATTAGGGGGAATATTTGTAAGGCAACGTTTGACAGAAAGACATATTACCCCACCTAGTGGAGCAAAAAGCTTTTTGTTTACCTGTAATGAAACTTGGGGCATATAAAAAGGAAAGTAATTTCTCAAACTATTTTAGGATTTAACTTGCTAAGTAGTTTTTGAAGGAAGCGCTGATGCTTCTTTGTAGCAGTAATGTCATGTAGCACACTTTCTCTGGGTTTTAAATGGTTGCTGGCTCCTAGAGGCCATATCACTTGATAAGCCCTGAACCGTGCAGTAGGTGCAAGTCTCAGCCCCCATCCAGGGAAGAATTGGGAGCCCACGGAAGGGAGACTCCAACTCAGCTAGCCAACAGAAAAGGGATGTGACTGAAACCAAAGATCTATCCCTAAGCAGGCTGGTGTCTCCTTCCAATTAGTTTCTGTGCTTTAATTCTCTCCCTGAGTTAATTGTGAGCTTATGTCTACATTAACAGGTACTGCAGCCTAGTAGGAGTGCCTTCCTTAAGAGGAGAGTTGGTGCTGAGGAGCTGACCTGACTGCTGCATATTCTATTAGCTCCTGAAGGACATAGATACATCCTTGAAGTGCAGCTGCCAACTGCATTGCATTTGAAAGAGCACTCTCCAAGAGCACTCTGCAACATGAATAAAAGCACAGTAAGTGAGGATGATCAGGAAGCTCTGTTCAAAGGTGTGCCACTGATCCAAACTAAAGCAACGGTGCACCCAGAGGCCAACATCACTTGCTTTATGTTGGAGCAATCAGTAGCATCTGAATGGGATCTTATAATTTCTATTGTTTTTGAATTGCCAGCCTGAAGTAATTGAAATGACTGGAGGAGATGGGCAATGAGTGAACATATTGTTAGTAAAATTGAAGTGATGAACTTAAGTTGTCTAAAGACAGAAATAGGTAACTAAGTACATGTAGTCCCAAGGATAAGTATCTAGTTTAACACTGACCTATATGTTCCCTCTGTGGAAAGTGCAGTCTCAGGAAGGTGAGTTGTCACATGTTCCGAAGAATAAAACCTCTTGGAAGTCCCTCTCATGCCCAGTCAAGAGGAACTAATGACAATGTCAGTGAAGGAAGGGACTGTAACTGTCTAAACAAGATTAGTTGCTTTCATTCCTTATTTTCCAAAAGCTGAAAACTCGCTTTTATCTGCTTACCACTACAGCTTTCAACAGGAAAATAGTGCTTTAGATAATTCATTTGTCATCTGTCATCTCCAGCTTTCTTGTTCTGCTGGAGGAACATCCTACCTAGGAATTCTACCAGTTTTGTTATTTGCTGGTCTGCAAAGAAGCCTAGTGTAAAAGTGAATGTTTTTGTACGGTATGTGAAATATCACAGCTGTAGAAATTCAAAGAAAAAAATAACCAAAATTGTTAACCATCATATGTATGTTTAATTAGTTTCTGAGGGTTGTGGGAATGTCAAAGGCACTGTGCTGTAGGAGCATTGCTACTGAACACCATACATCAATTCCTGTGAAAGGAGGCAGCAGGAAAGTGGCCACAAGTAGGATGACTGCAATCATAACAAGAGAATCACTTAAAACTGAAAATGTTGAAAACAAAGCCACTGGAAAAGTGGCAAACACCATCTCCAAGCACTTAGTGGAGAAGTGGAAAGAGCACTGGTGTACTTAGAGATGTGGCCAAATTACAGCTTTTCAAATGCAACTTACATTGTCTTCAGGGGTAAAGCTACATTGAAAGACCGTCTGGAAAATTCCTTCTATTATCTGCATTTCTATGGAGTTGTGATCTGAATCTACCTGTCAAATGTGTCACAGCTAATTACTGAAATATTCCTCAACCACGTCTTCCAGATGCATTGGGTAAGAAAATGGAACACTGTTCTCGTGCCCTATAAACTCTTTGCTGGATTTTAAAGCAACCACTCAGCCATCAGGAATAATTAAGATGCAGAAGTTTCAAATGTGGAGTTGGGCAGAAAAAGTTTTTCCCATCCTGAAAAGCATCCTGAAATTTCAGTATTTCCCACTGGGAAAAGCCAAGACCTTGTTGAGGCTTTAAGCAGGGAGACATGCAAAGCGGAGACTTGCACTTGAGCCTGCCACCTTCACCCTCAGGCACTTGCTGTGCTTCTGTCATGGAGCTGACTATGCTTTCTCCTTCTTCCCTGGAACCAAACAACTTTCTAAATTAAAATTTCATTGTAACTGTTACTTTTATATAAAAAAATCTGATATTGACACAACATTTTCGACTGAAAATTGTTAAGTAATTTTCAAGAACTTCTCCCACATGCTATAAAGTTTGATACCTTGCCTGTCCAACACAATACATGCCAATAGATACACTGCATCTGCTTTTTTTGCCCTAAGTAATCTATTATTTTTGATAGTTGGTGTGGGCCAGATGGTCATCTGGTAAAAACGGACTTTGGAGCATTGAAATTAGTGAAGTGATGAATAAAGTAGTGAGTGATCCTACTTGAAATTCAGGAATGGGCTTTTAAAATACCTAAAAAAAATATTTCTATGTGATGATGCAGTCCCACCTGGAACTGAATAAGCAGGCTCAGGTAGCAGTAGTAGAGTAGTTGTATCAGTATATGGCTTTTCCTGAAATAATTCCACCTGTAGCTCAGAGTGATGTGATAACACAGCTATTCTGCTTCTCCTTCCAAGCAACCCTGGATATTTGCCTATATAGCATTAATTTACACACGTAAATATATACCAACAAACCTAAGGGTATAAACCCAAAGGAATTGTGCTCCCAGGTCTTCTAATTTGATGTTTGTTGACCATATAGATGGAAAAGCCTTATACAGTATTTCTAGGGAGGTGGAGCACTCTGCATCTTGTGGATTGTGGAGTTCACAAGACAGTTTAGAAATGCCTGAGGCTCCTAAAGAATGGCAATTTCTCTAGTCTCTTGTATAAGCATTGAACCCAAAATCTCCACTGTTCAGTCTAGCAGGATCTTCCTTCCAGTGGGGGTGGTGATAAAAGCCTGTAGTTTTGTCACTCAAAATATATGCAGAAAGAGTCTTCTTCCAGATGGGTAGGGTACTCTAAAACTCTTGCATACTGCTCTTTTTATTTCTTTTTTTTTTGGGGGGGGAAGCATCCATTTTTAGATACTTTGAAAAACCTTCGCCGGCCAACTTCTCATTCCTGCATTGTTGGATGTTTCAAGCAGAACTTGTCCCATATATTAGAATATTTTACACCTATGAAAACTGCCATCTGCCACATAGCATTTTTAAACCAAGTGAAACTGGAGACTTTTGTAAAATATCCCACTAAAAGATTCTGATGTTGTTGCAGCTGATTGCAATGAAGCGTGCATTTTACCTAGCCTTAATTGAGTCACTGCAAAGAACATTTAACTTAGTCTCCCAGGAGGGGATATTTGATGTTGTTTTTACATCAACCTAGCTGAAACCTTCCAACTTTTCTAACAGAATTTGTTGGTAGCTAACAAGACATTTCAAGCTGTCTGTTCTTAACAAAGTCTCCTTGTTGTTTTTTGTTTTTATATTTTTTTAAAATCTGAAAGTATTTATACAGAGCTTGAAATTCTAGACATGCACAGGATTTTGCTCAGAATAATTGCCAGTGCACAATGGAGGATTTTCTATAGTATTTTTTGTGTTTCTCTGTTCCTCCAGTTCCCCCAGCCACAGCAAATTTCTACTAAGTGGTGTCAAAAAACCATAGCAACTATCTTGTGACAGAGCTGAGGACGTTTTGTTCTGCGGAGAACTCATTAATCACTTACATTGCACCCAGCCCACAGTCCCATCCAATGTGATTCTGGGAATTCTCTGCTGAAAGCAGTTGTATGGGTGAAGCACTCCCCTCAGAGCAACCCACAGGGAAGCAGAGTGTGTTATTCATAGTGTGTGAGGCTCTAGGGGTGGATGCAGGGATTCCTATTACCAGAAGATGAGAGTTTTCTCCTCAGTCCTATCTGAGGATGGAGTAGCAGGAGCAGGAAGTTTGTCAGAGGCAGGCTGGTGGAGCAGCAGGGGAGAGCAGAAGAAGTTTAGCAGGCTCATTAGGGTGTGCATCATCTGCGTGGTTTTCCATTGGGTGTGGGCGCTGGTGCTGGAGACCTGCTGGTTGCTCAGTAGGTGCCTCTGCTCGTTGCAGTCGCACAAACTCCCTGCTCTCAGCAGCTAGCTGGGCGGTAACCGCCCCTCTCCTCATCTCATCGCTCTACTCAGGATTTTTAATTTACCCCCTCTAAGGCCCAGTGTTTTTCCCTGTCACTGACTCATATTTCCTCTTTTATTTAATTGTTGAACGTCAGCTATTGTTGCTTTTTGCATAGTATCAGTCCAAATCAAGTTTTCAGTGGAGTCCATCGTTCAGAATGCAATCAAGCTTTGCCCCATCAAAATGATCAGAAAATTCACAGTCACTCACTGCAATTACTTAGTCCACAAGATCTCCCAGCTACAGCAGAAATCCAGCCCACTGGAGTTTGGATTCTTGCATATGTTAGTCACCTAGGACACAGCACCTCAAGTAATTTTGGGAAAATTTTCCAGAAAAAGGAATAAATAAGAAATCTGAATGTGGCTCTTCCTGTACTCTGGTTGTCAGTATTTACCCCAGATACACACACAATAAACACTTTAGAACAGAAAGTATTTCTATACCCTAATCATATTTTCCACTTTCACAGAATTACACAGAAAAGCAATTGCTGTGCGACTAGCTGGGTAGAGGCAAAAGTGGTTGGTTGTGCATGGAAGAGGGGTGGCCCTCAGCTCCCCCTGTGTTCTGGAGTGCCGTTTGAATGGAAAATAGGATCCTGTCTTACCTAATGATTTATGTGAAAACATGTCAGTGCTTCTCAATGCCTCTGCGAGGATGTTTTCCCACAGAAATTTGCATATCTGCCCCATGTGCTGTCTTCACATCTTTACACCAGACCGTGTTTTGCTGCCACTTCTCTTCATGGGACAAAGATAGTATTAACAGTCAGGGCCTCATTCCTGTGCCGTTTCCTTTGCAGACACATTGATTCCCCTTTGAGGCCCCTAACTGCATTCAGGGTCTCTGCTTTCCCTCCTGAAGTAGAGCTAAGGCTATTTGAGAGAGATCCTGCCCCTTTGCCTCTAAGCTGGGGTAAGTCCTATCATGACCAGGGGAGGTGAAAATCTCTTGCTTCAGCTGTGGTTATACGACTTATTATACTGCTGCTAAACAAAACCTCACTATAGAGTTTTTTTGGGCTATGTCTCTGATACCCTTCTTCTAAGGTTTGTTTTCAGGTGACAGTTTTTTCTAACACTTTGTATGAATTTAGGCGGAGTGACAGACCAGTGTCCTATCCTTCATTTGCAAAGAGTTTAGCTCTGTGTAGTGTCGTGCACGTTCAGCTTGCAGTATGATCTCCACACATTTCCTTTGTTTAGGCATAAAAAGCACGTCTCGGTTTCTGCCAGTGTAAGGAGTGTTTAGCTTCTTTTTAGAAATCTGACTTCAGGCATTTTGTTTTGCTCACATATATGAGTGACGAGAATGCACTCTTGAAGGCATAGCTGCTGGGAAAGAAAGCAAGGTCTGGTGAAAAATGTGAATGCGCCGATGCTAATTGGTTAGGTTGACACCTAGGTTGGCACGCTTAGAATCTGGTGCAACCCCGGTGAGGTCAGGATGAAGTCTGCATCTACATCATTTAACCCAGGGTATGAGAAAGCAAGTAGTACGTGAACTGCAGACTACGTTTTCCATTTATTTAATAGGTTCACATATATGCCAGATATAGAACTAGAAATAGCAAGTTTTTCATTATGTAACTAGACAGGTCCTGTACTTTTTAAATTCATTGCTTCATTCAGTGCCTGCCATTGTGGTTTTTAATGTCTGGCCAACTTTTATTTCAAGAATATCCTCTTATTTTTGTCTATCCAAACTTAGTGAGACTTTCTCACCTACTGGTATGCAAAATTATAAAACATTCCAATTTAGTGGTTGGGGAATCGGTTCTACACTTTATATATACTATATGAAATGCATATAAAATAACGGAAAATTCTTTCTCTTTTCCAGTTCAGGTTTCCAGATGCTCAGAATCAGTAAGAATTTCAGTTTCTCTGTGCAGCTGTTACTAATTACCTGATCTCCTTTTTTTCACTCTCGCTCTCTTTATTCTGCCTTCATCCCTCTCCCAGTTATGAATTACTAGCGTTATGAAGAAGGCACACTCTTCGTTTTGTTGGATGTTGTAAAATACTCACTAGAATCATATAAGAATTTGTCCTGCTGCTGGCAGAAGGCAGCTCTATAAACAATGTGCTCCTTTATTTGCCCGAAGCATAGTAACAAATGGATTATGTGTAAGAGCCATCTATAGGGCTTTTATTTCATCTCCATTCAGGCTCTGCATGTTTTGCACTGCTTTTAATGAGGCTGCCTGAACTATGGTAACCCCACGGCACATTTGTAAGCAAGAGATATTGGATGAATCAGCCCCTTCCAGGACTGCATTATGAAGTGATCTGCTTTCATTACAGGATTTATTTTATAGGTGGTAGACCTCAGCGAGAGGACACTGCGGGCACAGGCAGCACGTATCTGCTCTGCAAGGCCAAGTTCAGGGTCCGCATGAATGAAAATCTGCTTTCCCACAGTCAAATCTCCATTCGTTGCATGGCTTGAAACACAACCTTTTTTGTGCACGACCTCTCCTTTGCTTCCCTTCTGCTTCAGACTCGTACTGGAATGATTGATAGTCCTTTATAAAATACTCCATAAAGAACTATTTTACTTACCCATCAGCAAGAAAGCTTGAGTTCCCCCACCAAAAAAACACCACGGACACAAGCCGACATCTTGCAGCATAATGAAAAACTTCTTCCTTCTGCCTTTCTGAAGCATGAAGCTTTCTTCTCTGGAACTGCAAATGCTTATTCCCTGGCAATAGAGCTTGCTATTGTCAAAACCCACCAAACGCATATTCACAGATAGCTGCCTTCTTTTTTCTCTGGAGGCCTATGAAGGTTTTACTTTTTTTCTGTTTTTCTAAACATCGTTTACAAATGTTACCAGAGCAAACTAGGATTCACAAGTGGCATGGTACCCTATTTAAGTCTTTTGTGGGTTTTTTGAGTATTATCTGTTCTCAAGACGGGTTTTTTTGCTCTTCTACTCTTCAGTCACTATCAGAATCAAAACAAGGTAGTTTTTGTGTAGGAAATGTTGTTACAGTATAGAAGACAATTGTAAGTGTGATAACATAGTAGATAAAAACAAAGCCATATGGTGGCTCACAGGCCTCATCTGCCTCCTCTCTGGACACTTTTTCTTTTATGTTACTTGAAGTGTTCAGTTGTTGAAAATTATAGCTTAAGCAATTCCTTACTTTGTAAACAGAGGACCCAGTCAAAAACTGGGTATGGTGGAAGAAGTACAGGAGATGCCATTGCTTTGGATAACTCCCAGAACAGGACTAGAGATTCAGGTCTTGAAGAAGTCACCACTGTTAGGTTTTCAGATTTTATGGTTGGTAGGTGACTTTGGCAACGAATTTCTGTCAGTAAGGTAAAATCAGGTTGAACTGTGAATTGCTAAGTCTTAATGAGAGTCCTAACAGTACAGGACTGCAGGTAACACCTTGTGCTAATTGTAGTCTTCGCTAGCTAGCAGGAGTGAAGAGCAAAGCCCTGGGATTGAAAGTATCATGAAAAAAAAATAGAGAGGTCATATAACATAGCCCGTTAGAAATAAGTCTAATGATAAGACAAATTAATTAGCAAGAAAATTCCTTGTGGGAAGACCAAATTTTCTAGGTTGCGTTGGGGTTTTTTTGTTGTTGTTTTTGTTTTGTTTTGTTTTGTTTTTCAATAACAAACCTACCCCAAACGTTCCTCTCCCCAGCTCCATCTTGTGTAAAAACACACAGCAGCAGGCTACTTTATTTTATTTTTGGTTTTACTTTTTGATAGAGAAATCCTCTCCATTTTCCAAGCACTTTGAATTTCTGATTTTACTAGTGCAATTGTAGCCCCTCTGTTGCATACATTTCCTGCTATCATAAACAGATATGTGTGCGTACATGTATGAGATATACCAAGGTAAAGAGAGATAGGCCCTGAATGTAATAGTGGATGCACAGGTTTGCTGTAATAGCTCATTTTTTGGCATTATCATTTTTTATCTGTCAATCTCCAAATGCCCATACCTGGAAATGAGAGACTGAACTGCCCGGAAGGCAACTTCTGATCTCCTGAATGAAAATGTGCCTTACACTTTATACGTATGCACTGTATGGCATTGAGATGCAGGAACAGGCAGCACCTTCGTACTCTTAAGAAACGGACCATAATAAAAAGATTACAGATATATTTGGAAGCACTTAAAAAGGCTGATGAAAAACTTGGGAGGCAGGCTTTTATTTTTAATGGATGTTATGTTGCTGGGTGATAAGCAGGGGTTTACTTAGTAGGGCTTTACTGTTTATTTGTACTTTGACTTTATGTTTTAATGAGTATTAAGGAATGCAGATCAAGTATCTGGACACTTATTTTCATTATAATTAAGAATTAATGAATGAATTTCCAACCTTTAATTAGACTGAATTTAAACAGAGCATGTTTCAAACTCAAGACTCTGGAAGGCATTTAAAAGGATGAAACTGCATGCTGTCAGACACCTATTATGCAAGTTTAAATTATACTCTGTCTTGGGAAATTGCATCTGAAAGGTAAGTTGACTGGTACTTTGGAAGATGATCCAGTTTTAAGGTGAGAGATTTTTCAGATAACTTGGAGTACTTAATCCTTTCCACTCTTTCTCCTTCCCTTTCACTTAAGGTCTAATATTTTCTTAGAAAAATCTGATTATATGTTTTCAGTGTCTTGCCCGTGTGAAAACAAGCTGCAAGCTTCCATTGCTTTTCATTTCCTCTGGATCTGTCAAGAGGCTGTAACTATTGTGAGCAACAAAATGTTTGGATGTGTCACCCCAGGGGTCAGTCTTTGATGGGCTGAGTGAAGGCAGAATGAAGACCTAAAAAGTAAAGCCAGTTAAAAAGTTAGTTAATAAACATAAATCTTGTGTTTACTACCTTCTACTGTGAAGGAGCCTCAAGTGTTTAATAGGACCTTTCTATGTCAAGTGTCTGGCAAGATCACACAGCCAATATGAGAATTACTAAGCATCTTAATGTGGTAACCAATAAGAATGTAACTCATTTTCAAAATTAAAACTGAGAAGTCGATCATAAGAAATTACCAAAGTATTGACTAAAGGTTTTGTTTTGTTTTCATTTGCAAATAATGAATACTTTTTAGGCAAAATGAAATGTCATAAGATGACAAAAAACTACAAACTAGTTTTAAATCCACTGCCTAAATGTTTCTGTTTAAATAGATGTTAGTAGACATTTAGCTTATTAATGGTCCAACAAGGAACTGTGCAACAGTTGTAAACTGCCTTCAGTCAGCCAACACCATGGACCACTTTTTGTGCTGATATGTATTTGAATGTATCTGCCACTGAAGGCAATGAGACTATGCTTGTTTACATCAATTGAGACCTGGACTTGTTTGTATTCTGTGAAACAAAAACAAACTTGAGTTTCTTCCTTCTGCACTTACTTCCCCTGCCAACCCCAATTTCACAAAGTCCTGTTCCACCAGCTAATAATAATCACCATCACCATCATCTCCGTAGCCCCAGGCGGGTGCCCCTGCGTAAGCCAGGAAGCGCGTGAGCTCTGGGCAGGCATTCGGGTGAGGGCTGGGAGCCATCTCTGTGCTGAGGGAGAGATCCCCTTCAGCTTCATGCTTGGCTGGTGCTTTGTTTGCCGTTGAATGCTCCCCCCTCGGAGCCTTTGTGCGGCAGCGGGGGCTGAGGTGTGAGGCGGCCGGCAGCCGATGGCCGCGCCATGCGTGGACAGAGCATGACCAGTTTGGCTGCAGCCAGTCACCACCGGGCTCGGTGTTACATCACCGTCAGCCCATGGCTCAACCAGACAGAGCCAAACAGGCTCCTCGTTGTTTTTCCTCTTTTCAAGGACAAGAAGAAAGCCTGGGAAAAGAGCAGAGATCCCAGTCCTTCCTTGAGAACAGCCAAATATTGTCTGCATGGTAATGAAGGGAACAAAACCACAAAGCACACACAGCTCTCTCCCCCCCTCAAGCTGGGTCGCACAAAAGCGGGGTGTGTAATCAGAAGGAATGGGTGAGGGCAGCACAGCACATGAGGAAATAACCTGCAGTGCCCCCCACAGCGCCGAGGGGCAGCTCGGCTGAACAACCTGTTGCGGCTTCTGGGAAGGCCAAGCAGGTAGAGTGCTTCCCTCATTCCTATTTTTGATGGTGATGTCCTTACAATTGATTTGGGGACTCTTGTGTCGGTATGGTATCACAGCAGCCGGATCTCTTTCAAAAAAAAAAGTTATTATAACACACAGTGTGTGTTTGTGATTTCAGTTTTCCGTTCCACCCACAAAGTCAAGATGGGTACAAGAACACAGCTTGTCCTTGTTTTTGCAAGCTCCTGATGCTATCTTAAGAGAAAGAGATACCTTGTTTGTTCTGTTCTGAAATTCAAAGGAACTGTAATTTTTCTGTTTGCAATGAGTCTTGGTTGCCGCTTCTTTCAAAAGTGGAAAAATGGATTGGCTTTGTATATTTTGGACACCATGAGCACCCGAACAATTCCCATCTGCTGAGGGCAGTTCCAGTTCCTATGATATTTCTGCATTCACAAACAGCCATCTCTTGGCAGCCAGGCATAGTGTCCCTATGGAGAAACACGGTTGTCATGGGAAACTGTGATCGTAGAGAGAGAAACAAATTTTGTGAGCCATTTTAGGGGATTTGTCTGTCTGTACCATGAAAGCAGGCGGTAAGCTTGTATTCATTTGGAAACCAGTGCTGAGCTTGGCCGTGGGGCAGTGAGCTCTTGAAAGTTTTCTGCTGCTGGACTCTTCCACTGCACCTTTGCATGGGCTGGGGTCTTCTAGGACTCTCCAGGCATATGTGCTCCTCCATGCCTCACTTTGTTCCCTAATTCTATTCCTGCTGCATGTGATACTTCTTCTAAAATGACAGTAAGGAGGCTGTCACCTGGGTGGCTAAGAGGAACCCCATCTACCTTAGAGCATCTGTTGTTGCTGTTATGCAGTTGTGCTGGTGACAGTGACATTGTAAACATTTATTTGGGAACTGAGAACATGCTGCACACCTCAGAATTATCGGAGGCTATCTTCTAATTTACAGCCACATTTTCCTTATCATCAGTCTTTTACCATTTTTTTTTGCGGCAACATTGTCGCCTAAGTTAGTCTGACCCTTTTCCAGTGTTTAGCCTTCTATTTTATATACAGGAGGCAATCATTTCTTCCCAGACTTGTCTTGGAGACATCCCAAAAGTGATCCTCTTCCTAAACCACCATTTAATGCAATTCTTGTATAGTCTATGCTTACGGGTTTCCTTTTAGAGGAAACTACGATGTGGAGTTGGATGCCTATCAAGATCAGGCCTGAGGATGAGGTATATATGGGGTCATTGAGTATAAGACATCCAGCTGCTCAAGTGTTTCAGGGCCTCTTGAGAGCCTTCCTCTGATCTATTCCACTTTTATCTCATCTTTTTGATCAAGACTGACCAGAACAGTGCACCAGACTTGTATCAGTGGGCTGTAAAGTGGCATTTAGACCTCTCCATCTCTGTTAAAATTGCTTTTCCACCTGTGTCCAAAACTGAACAGACACTGTGTACCGTTGCCTCATAACTATCCTGTGGTTGATCAACACACCCAGGTTTACTTGTTCTTTATTACATGATGTGTGTGGTATGAAAGGTAGTATAAAAGATATCCAGAAAAATACAGAATGGATTACATCATTCGTCAACCCTTCCTGATCTCTGCAGTGAAAAGTTTTTCCACTAATGCATGAGATCTGATTATATCTTGCACCATTACAAAGGTTACTACTGGTTACAGAATTATCCACTACTTTTTTTTAGAAAAGTTGCTATAATTAAAACAGAGTCTTCATTCAGATGTGCTTTCACAAAGAAAGACCTCAGTACATGTTCTCAATTGTGACAGTGCACTCTGACAAGCAGAAAATGGGAAGAATTGTCTCAGCTTCTTACGCTACTTTGAGCTTGATGGTAATTAATTATGTAAATAGATGTGTGTTGTTCATTTCTGTTGCCAAAACACACTCCCTTTGCACATGAAGATGAATCGTTGCTTCCCATAAGAAGCCAAGTCCTGAGCAAAACTAAATTTGCAAATAACCTTGCAGGAGATTTCTTGGAAGTCCAATGAGAGTTGCAGTCCATTATCTAAACGTGTCAGGTTTGTAGCAGTATTAGCTCAGTTACAGCACAGACCTTATAAACATTTTTTTTTTTTTTTTTACCCTTAAACTTAGTTTGACTGACTAGAGATTAATGCCTAACACACTAAAATGGTTCACACCATTTCTCTACTTCTTGGAGACCAACATGCTTTTAGAAAACTCTTGACAAGGATGTGTTTTTCCTTACTTGGCTGAAAGATGATAAAACACAAAAGCAAGGCTTGGCTTCAGCAGCTTTTCCCAAAGATTAAGCAAGTGGTTCAATCAACTTAAATAGGCTATATCAAAGCTGCTTTTTCGTTCAAGAAGTATACATGATGAGCCAGAAATCATCGTAGAGCCTATTTACATGACGGACAAAGCATTTCTTCGGCTTTCAGATCCGTGTGTAACTCTTTAGTGCCCTCCCCTGTCCCACTTTGGAAATGCCTACGTCTGGTAGGGAAACTCCTTGTCTATGCTTAAGAAAATAATACCGTGACTTTATTCCTAAAATGAAACATTAGTATTGCCAGTTTTCTCTCCAAATTCAATCTCTTTGTCTCAGAAGGGGGGAAGGGGACATTTCATTCATTTGGAGAAAAAGAAATCAAAGAGCACTAAGGGAGTGTGCACGTGCCATCTTTCTGCTTTACATACTGTTTTCCAGTGGTCATAATGACAGTGACTTCTCAGTCAAGTATGTCAGAAAGGCAAGGGGAAAAAAAAAAGATCAAACTAACAGTTAAAACTCACCACTCTCTAGGTCAGTCAGATATTTTTTCATCTGGATAATTTATCATTGAATGTGGTGTGGATTTCATGTGGATGAGAGGGAGGATGGGTGTGCTATGTGTGCTATCTAAATCAATGCATAAATCAAAGAAAGAAGGAACGTAAGAGTGGTGGAGGCAAGATACAGGAAAATAAAGATTTATTTTGTTTGAGATGCAGGAGACTCACCTCATTGGTATTTTGCGGTGGCTTTATTGCCACTGTGGACAACCAGGGCACCATCTCCACTTCCTGGGTGCCCTGGGACCATATCCCTGTAGCCTCACTGCATGCCACTGCATGCCAGTCCCATGCAAGGGCAAGAGCTTTTGATGCATAGTCAAGAGACTCAGATTTCCTTAGACTTTTGGGAGAGGTTATCTGAGCTGACTGTGGTCCTTGGTTGCAAAAGGACTATTGCTTCACATCCTTCACTTACACAATGTCCATATCGTTTCTTCCCTAGTAAAGAACAATTTCCCTGTGTGTTACTCTCTCATCCACCTGTCACATCTTTCCTTACAGGAAGTGGGATTCGCTGATAAATTAAGCTGCCATATTCTGGCCTGTGCTTTCTCCTTGATAATATGTTAAGTTCAGAGCTTAGATGAGCATTGTAACCAACAGCGATATGAGGTATCAGTATAAGCAGGATGAGGGGTTATTTCGGTTGTTGTGGTTTTTGGATTTTGGTTTGTTTGATGTTTTATTTTTTTTGGGGGGGGGTGTCGATTTCTTATTTCATTGTAATTTTCTGGGATAATTCTATGATTGTCATTTTCTAGAGTAGAGAGAAATTGAAGTCCTGCGTTCCACTGATTTCCTTCTGCTATGCGATATGTGCTAAAATAAGAATCTGTCCATCTGTCTTCTTTTGGTACACAGGTACTTTTTGCACGACTAAAATTGGATCTTATATCCTGCAAGGCATTTATATGGGTTAGCTTGTCTTAATATGCTTTAAAGTCAAGTAAATGAAAGAAAGAAAGACAGTAACTAGAATATATAGGTCAAAGATTTCTTCATCCTTAAGATAATCCAGTTATTTTAAAAAGAAGTAGAACATAATCCTAAAAGCTGAGCTTATCCAAATCAATTATAAACATTGGTTCAAAATCCCTCATGAATTTTATTTTATATTTCAATATATTTTTTGTAAATATTACGTATCTGGGTTAAAACAAACAAACCAACCAAACAAAGCCCCCAAAATAAATAGCTTATTTGTTGGCTACTGCAAGTGAATGTTTTCAAATGGCGATTTGAAAATGTTTTGTTTCCAAGTATTTGGATTGATGGTGCCAAGCCTGAATGGAAGATTTACAGTATTTGTCAGAACATCCAAACCAACCAGGAGCTACTTCACATTTTGGCATTGAGTATATCATGACCATCTCTACAGGTGTATCTGTGCAGAGTTCACTTTAAGATCAAGGCTTCACGATATTCGTAAGCACTCCAGACATACTCGCAGATACCTAGATAAATGTCTGCCCATAGTGATTCAAAATTAGAAGGAACAGCAGGTTCCCTTCTCAAATAAGGCTAATTATGAAAAAGCATTTTGTTTTTACTTCAGAACAAAGAAAACAGTACTCCAACAATGCACAGTGAAAGACTAGTAATAGCACTTTTTGAGGTCTTGCTAAACATGAATCAATATTGTTATTTGTTGTATATTTTATAACATTCATCCTTTGACAGGATTTACAAAGATATCACTGCTAGTGAGCTCACCTTCCTCCAGCACCTTCATTGTCTTGTCCTGTTGTCTGCCCGTGGCCATTCTGAGTCAATTCCTTTTTTATCGCCACATCACTGTGATGCTGAAGCACAAAACCGTATGAAAACTATTATCCTGCTGTTTCTTTATCTCCAAAGACCAGAATAATTTATCTTTATCTGTCTTTTGCTGAAGATAAATGTTGGGACACAGGGCCGTATATAGCTGCTGTTTGCAGCAATGAGAAATTTTGTAGCTGTTGCTAAGCATTCAAAACCAAGATGTTTTTATAGTTGGCTAAATGTCATTGAAAGCTTCTGGGTTTAACAATAGGTCTTTGTGAGGGATAAAGGTAAGAAATGATTATGCTTCTGTAGGTATTCAGAGAGCTGAAACGAAAACAGCTTCCATCTAAAATAAAGACACAGCATGACGCATTTTGCTATATGATGATTTTCAGATCTGTGGGATGCAGAATGACTGAAATAGCTGAGAAAAAAGTCTACAAGAGGCAATTAGAAACAGACAAAGGTGAAAATGGAGAAAGAATTTTGGTCTGTGTGTTGTTCAGAAAGGAATTTTGACCTGTGTGCTGAGAAGCCTGCCCTTGCTGTTTAATTTCTCTTGCATTCAGGAAAGGTGACTTTGAACACGTTTTGTAATAAACCGGTTTGTATCTAGGATACACTGGATTCTGCCAGTTTCTCCTCCATGTGAAATAACTCACAAGAGACCAGACTCCTGGATACTGGCTCAGGCCAGAAAGAGGTAACATCATATTTTCTTTGAAAGATAGTGTTTGATGATAGTGCTGCATACATTATGCAATACTATAAATTGTATAGTGTTAGTGTTCCTTGCTGAGCTAGGCTGAGTTTCTGTACCACAAGCTAAATGAGTGGCAAGCAGCAAACCAGTGCCTCACTGCAGGCTCAGCACACAGAAATCAGAATCACCGCTATTATCCTTTCCAATTCCAGCTGAAAGTGGAAAAGATTAACCAAAATCTCACAGCAGATGACTACAATGTATTCTAAAGCATTGCAGAAAATACTGTAGATTTCTAAGTGTGCAAATATTTTGCTGTTATGATTTCCAAATTGGATTCTTCAGCTCTACTGGGACTTGGTATATTTCCAACCGTAGCATTCTTCGACAGGTTATCTCACTTCTACAGTCTCTTTGAATTTTCAACAGGAAAAAGTTTTCAAATTGTAGTTGATTTATATTGGCAAAATACAGCTTTACTTTCTTTTCTGGCAAGAAGTGTTTTGACTTTTTGGGCTGCAGCCTGAAGCTAGGAAATTTCACACAGGCGGTTAAACAAATCTAACGTAATGATGTTCCAGCAGTGGCTGTGAAAGGGCAAAACTCTATCAGTTGCTAAATTTCTTCAGTTTGCTCAGTTTTTTACTTTTCTAGAAAAGAGACATTATTTTTGAACCATGTGCATGAGAAAACTCAGTCTCAGTTTCACAAGGCAGAAGCCCCCAAAGATCTCTGATGACATTCAGATCAAGGCTTGCCCCCTCAGATTTCATCTCTTGTTCATCACTTTTTTTTACTTGTGCAGTTGACATAGGCTGAAGCTGCCAGCTCTTTGTGATGCCCAGCTGCTCTTCCTCACAAAGATATAAAGCCTATGCCATTAACTTTGTTTCAGCCTTTCTTTCCTAGGAAAGAAAGCTCTTTACTTTTTCAGATGACACTGCTGCTTGTCCTAGGTTATTAACAATAGGTGTATTTAATAACACTAATATGGATTAAAGAAAGTTTTCAAGCAAATAGGTCTATGCTGCTGCCTTTGAACTGTAGTATATTTTATTCAGTGATGTGCACAGAATTCCCCCCTCCAAAGTACTGATTCTTAATTATTTCAAGTCCCATACCATGAGGACTGCTTTTTTCTCTAAAACTAAAAGCTGGATTTTATGTCTAACATGCTATGAATGATATAGTAATTCAACTTGTCAAAATGAAAATTAAGCACACTGCAAAAAAAATAATCTACTGGAACTCAATATAAATCATATAATAAGAAAACACCATTGCAATGAGTCATCTGACCCAACAGTTTATCAATCTAAGTTTCACTTTGGATTGTGTATTAGCTAGCTACATGTTAGATAAACATAATTCGATTTTTGTTTTAGGACCACTAATTCTTTGAGTTTGAGAAAGAACCTGAACATATTTTGGCATTATGTTAATGCTGCATTAGTAATGTATGTTGCATTACTGAGGCAAAGCCAACCCACTGACATACAGATAAAAGCGATTCTCCCCAAAGCTGCAAAAGTTAATGAGGGGTAAGAATTACTTGTGAAAAGACATTTATTACATATGCATAAGACGTATTACATATACATATATAATATGTATACTTATGTATACATACACATATGTATATGTATACATAAGACATATTACATATACATAAGACATATTAAAAACAGGTTATTTAGTACTAAATTTGAAATTATGATACATATATTTAACTTACATTTAATTATAAATTATTTATAAATTAAATTATGTTTCATGGGAATGTCATACAAACTACACCCTGTCTGAAAAGATGTTAGCGACGTATGAGGAGGTTAGAGCCGCTGTGGAAGTAGATGATACGGAAGCACAGTTCCTCTTGGCATTGTGATTGCCTGCGCTGCACTGGACATTCAAAGGAAGGGTTCCCTTCACAGATCATGCAAATCTATGTGGAGTAAGTGGGTAGTGTTGATCATGCAACAGGTCCAAATGAGGAACCACAGCTACCCAGGAGTCATGGAAGAGGTCGCGGACTGGTCAAAAAGCAGAGATTTTTGAGCACAGCCCAACGAGGTAACTTGTGCTGAGGCCCCACAGCATGAGAAGCAATATGCTGTGTTTACCAGTGGATCCTGTGGAAAACCATCAGAAGTGGAGATATGCTGCTGTGTGGAGTCTCACACAACGAGTCACAGAAGCCACTGAAGGAAAAGGTGAAGGACGTCAGTCTGCAGAAATGAAAGCCATCCACCCAGCCCTAGCGATTGCTGAATCAGAAAAATGACCATCACTTTCTCTATACTGACTTTCAGATGGTGGCAAATGCTCTGTGGAGGCAACTACAGCAATGAAAGTGGATCAGCTGGCAGTGCAGAAGCAAACTCACCTGTGCTGCTGCACTATGGCAAGGCATAGAGAACATTGCTGTAAAGGTATGTCATGTAGATGCTCACATGCCCAAGTTTCGTGCCACTGAAGAGCATCAGAACAAGCAGGTAGACCAGGCTGTCAGATCTGTAGTGGCTCAAGTGGTGATTGGCCTATCCATTGGATGCAGCAAGGTTGAAATGAAATCATTTTAGCGCGGTAAAACTCAGAGCTCCTGCTAAATCACAGAAAGAATAAATTGCAAACCAGCTTTTTGGCAGAAAAAGGGCTGTAATCTTTCTTTAAGTCTTAGGAATGTCTGCACTGTAAGAGGCATCTGAAGCCATCTAGTAGTTTGTTTTGCTATTCATCAACTCTCTTTTTGTCTCAGGCTGTAAGATGCTCTGGGTACTTTTGTAACTTCTTCTCCAACAGATTCCTTATCTCTCAACACTAAATCACTTCTCTGATCTCTTCTGCAGATTGATTCTTCTATTTCCTGCAGCTGATATTTTTCATCATCATCATCAAGGTCTGTATTTGAGAATGGTAGTATCTTTCTTTCGAATAGTTAATTTCCTTGATGTGTTTTATTTTCCATTGGGTAGTTCTGGGGCTTGCTAAATTTTCTTCAGCTATGATTAGCAACATACTTTTATGTATGTTTACTTGCTACAGCTCATCAACTTTGACCTGGTGATTAACTCATTTCAGGTGTCTGGGACTTGTCTTTTTGTGCAGATCAACTCTTGTCTCTTCTTCTTCCCTTCAATTTATGTTAAACAGCTTTTCTCAAAATCCTGGGCAACCTCGCCTCTGAGTGGATTATGGTTCAAGTTTCTAGTATCCTTCTCCATGATCTGCTTCTCTCAGCTGTTTTTCATGAACACGTTTCCTATACTCACCTTACAGCTTTGATCTTGCAAGTTGTGCCTTGTGCCTGTTTTCTTCCTCCTGCACCTGTCTCTGCCATCTCTTCTCACTCAACACCATTTCTTTTGGCCTGGCCTTCAGAAGTCACTACCTATCCAGACTGCATTTGGCCCTCCCTTTGTGCCAGTGCTGGGCTTTCTGTCAGAAGCTGCCACCTTTCTTTTTCTACCTGGGATTTGAATTTCTTTTCCTGTATTCCAAACCCTGGAGCCCTGCAGCTGTAACCTCCATATGAAGGACTGCAAGAGCCTTGCCCAGAGCTGGGGTCATAGTCAGGCAAGTGGGAAGATCCCTGTTGCGGAGAATCACTGCAGTTCTTGCAGTGGTAGACAGAAGGGAGCACCCTGCTCTGCCCTATTCTTCGTCTTGTGAGGAGGCCAGTCCTGTCTGAGCTGGTCCCCAGACCCATGGGATGCACCTCACTGTGGGGACAGCTTAGGGGTATGTGTCACAGGTGGTACCATTTTGTTGGCATTTCACAGGCCCACCGCTGTAAGGTCTACAGGATTTTGCTACTGCTACACCTCATCTCCTGCCCCTCCCTTTTTACAAAGAAAGAGTGAGGTTGAGGAGAATAAGTTATTCAGGATAGTAAGGATCATCCTATAGTAAATATAATTGAGACTAAGGGCAATCTTAATATAGGACATTTTTTTTAGAAATACCAGCTGAGGTGAGGTTTGTTTTACAGCAAACACCCCAAGGATTCCATCCACAGTGTTGTTAGGAGAATCTTCTGTGGGGAGTTGTGAGCTTGGACCTAGTGTTAGCCACAGATGTGAATGCTGGTGGTGCTTAAGTCCTATGACTTAAGGACCTGAAGAGGAATTTCAAATCTTAAATAACTTTGTGAATATAGCTTCTAATTCTGCCAGTGTGATGAACACTTCTTCCAACAAGGAGCTCTTGGACCATCTGCTGAGAGAGCTCACCAGAGACCTCAGCCTTGTACCACAGATGGCCACTTGGCTTCTTTGTTTGCTTTGGAGTTGTGCTATGGAGCAGAGTGCAAAGGAGTCATGTTCTTGGTGGCTAGTACCATTAAAAGAGATTGCTGGGATTTGCATCAGCTGAAGCTCTTTTTAATCTCGGCATGTGCATTAGGTAGTGCAATGAGGAGTATTAATCCACCCTGGATGTTTTGAACATGTAGATTGCTGTGACTGTGTCTTTAATCAAAAATCAAGAGGCACAGTATTCTCAGAGATGTTTTTCTCTTAAGCCCCCAGTGAAAGAAGCTGTGTTTTTGTCAGTCACGTGTAAGACTTTTAGCTGATTTTAGCGACAGGAAATACTTTATGTTTGTTTGCGGTATTGTTGTAATGTAGGGGTTTTAGTTAGTTTGTTGTCCTCTGACGAACAATATGTAGTGTAAATTTTTTCAATTTATTAACATGATTTCCTCACTTTTTCAATGTAAGTTCTGTTTGGTGGTTGAGAAATTGCCGTTGGACATTTCTTAAACATGTCTTCAACATTAAGTAAATACTGCATATTCTCTTTGAAGCTTTGGTCTGAGCTTTCTTAAGTAATAATCTACTCTTTAAAATCTCACTCAGAAATCTTGATTATTTCAGTACTCTCATACAGTTACTTCACACATATTGTTTCTTTAAATGTGAAATTAACTCCCTAAACCTTTGAGTGAACAATAATGCAATCTTATTATATAGTATAGTGTATATCTGCCACTCTCCTGTATTTCAACAGATAGAATGTTTCATAATAAACTAGTTCTTATTCTCCTTTAAAGTAACAGAGATAATTTAACCCTGGGATTACTATTTAAGCAGCTGTGAAACATAACCTACCTCAGAGCAGAGAGCACATGGAGAATGATGGAAATGAAAGCAGACAGCCTACTCAAACTAGTTGTCTCTGAAATCACAAAATTACTTATGGAAATGCAATGGAGACGAATTACAAAGGGACCAGTTGCATCTGATGTAAAAATCATGTTGATGGAAACAAGGGCATGAAATACAATCCTACTAACCAAAATAGTAAGCACATTGAAAATTGGGGCATCTTTACACTGAAACAACAGCATTCCTTCAGGAAAAGTGATTTCATTTAACACCATCTCCCCCCTCCTCCCCCCAATCAATCTATCAAAGGTATTTGTGCCAGTACTATTAACATTGTTTCTAAGGACCACACAAACCTCTGTAATGTGTAAAAAAAATGCAGTCATCCCAATTTTAGAGATGAGGAACTGAAGAGGACAAACGGGAACGCAGCAAATCTCTGTTGAGCAAACAATTGAACCTGTCTTTTCAGACAGGTTACCAACAATATACTCTTCCTCTCTGATCCATTATCTACATATGCATGTATTTGTACCATAGCTTTGACATATAGTGACATTACTGCACTTGGAGTTACTTGCCATGCAAATGGGTTGGATTACCAGTGATGGCACTTATCCAGACTTGTACAGTACTTGGCCTCCATTTCTTCATGTTGTGACAAGTGGTGGGGAAATTTGGCTTCAGAATGACTTAAGCTATACGTAGTTTCTTTGCACAATAGTTTTTGTCTGAAATATTGAAGGATCAGCATTTTCCTTAAGAAGCACCTTTAAAAAAAAAAGGGTGAACATCTGGTTCTTGACCGCTCACATAGTTTAGAGGTGACAGCTTCAGAAAGGATGGATTCTGGACTGACACACAGTGACTTTAGGCCATTTGTGAGAGAGCACAAAAGCTCTTCTGCATCTTTTTCTTTAGTCATGACATAAGCTCCCATGAGGTTGCCTGTTAATTCAGCCAGATTTTGTGCGATACACCCTTTTGGTAAACTTACAACCCTACACAAAATACGCAAGACCATGTTATTTGACAGTGTTATTATTGACAGAAATAATATAATTTACATAATAGTAGCATTCAGTAAGGCATGTAAAAGTGTCACTGTGTTGTCTACTCAGTCTCTTAGACTCTAAAAGGGAAATGGTCTTATGCTAATGATCAAAACACGCTATTAAAAGTTCATCAAACTGCTGTCTTTGTACTTTTCTTTTTTTACGGGCATGGTGCCAGATATTTCAGAATAATCGATGTAGTCAGGCATACAATTAGTCTGTAAGTACTTGAATAGCGAAATAACTGTATGAATAAAGTAGCAATATAAATAATAGCCAAAGCCAAATACTTTATGGTATTTCATTCCTTGTACCCAGGATGGCTATGTGACTAGGGAGATCTAGCTTTCCTCTCACCTGCCCATGGGTTGCAGTCATTCAAATAAATTTATCACTAAACAGCATTAGTCATGTCTACCTATGGGAGCTAAGAGAAGTGGTTTATTGTTTCCCATTGTCATTGTTTCTTACTCTTGCAGTTTAGCTACAACCTTTGGCTGATGATGTTATGTGTTTGTTTTACAGCATCTGAAATAAAGATGCGGGGTTCATTCGTTGGGTTAAATTTAACTGGCCATAAAATTTAATTACAAAACCAGGCCACAGAACAAGTTTTTCATGATGCAGTTAGATACAGACAGTAGGGCTAAAGGAGATAAATGAATTAAAGACACTGAAATATTATTTTTCTTTGCTTGAGGAAATAAGTATATGAAACAATGACTATCTCTTACTATGTCTTATGAGAAATGCTGGAGGTGAAAGGTTTCCAACCTTCTGATCGAGACAGTTCAAAGTGGGTTGCTTGTGTCACATGTAGTAAACAACAGATAACAGTAAGCATAGAGGAAGAAAATACGTATTTGACAACCTCATATTAAAACTAGATAGACCAGTTCTTCAGCTGGTATAGAAAGGTGTCTGTCTATTGATTCTGATAGAGATTTACTGGTTTACATGTGGCTTGTCCTGAGAAAATGTTTCTTTGATTATCATGGACTGGCAGGAGATTTTACACACAGAGATGGAGCTAATCAATAGAATAAATATTTAACCTTCCTCAGAGTATTTGTAGCCTGGATGTTGGTTCAATTTAAGCAAGACAAGAAGCTCACTTTAATGTTCAGTTCCTGGTGTCTGAGAGGTTTGAGTCTGATATTATAATGACAGACACTTGAAATCTATTCTATGTTGGCCTGTATGATCTGAAAGAGAAGCTGTCTACCAGAGCAAAATGAAACTTTTGATGGCAAACAGGTATGAACTGTGATAGCAAATGCTCTTATTGCTGACACCTGTATTAGTTTTAATTAACACAAGGTGCCAAAAAGGATCAAAATGTTGCAAGAAAGGTTGAAGGGTTTATGGATCAGGAAATCTTGGTTTCTAGCCTGAGCAGCTCAGCCGATGTAGACTTTGTCACCCTACCCACCTTTTTTTCCATTCAAGCCACTCCACAGAAGCAAGAGGCATTCTTTAGGGAGTCCAGTAGGGTGCACTAAGAGGCTATTACACATGCAGCTGCTGGGAACTGCACTGAGATCAAAAGGCTTGAGGATTCATTTATTTCTGCTGTTTTTTCTTTTAAAGGTGACTATATTAATTTGGAAAACAACAGTACCTTTTATAAATGATCAAAGCTGTCATGTAAGATATTGCAGGGAGCTTAACATATTCAAACTATCATGGTGCTGGATTGGACCTCTTTCCTAAGAGAGGTGCTTTAAATACAATTTCATTTTGAGAATACCATACAATTGCAGCAGAATCATTCATAATGTGATTGAGGTCAGCGATTTTATCTCAAAGTAGGTCCTACTAATCACTGGGTTTCATGTGTTACTCGTTATGAGGAAGACTCTAATTACGTTTCTACCCCATAAAGGGACTGGTTAACACAAAGAAATCTCATCTCCTTTTGTGATGTGCTCAGCCCAGCAGTTACTTTTGTTCTAAATTGGGCCTGGCAGCCTCTAGAGTGAATGATTGACGTGTCAATGTGCTAACAGAAGCCAGAACCAATTCTCTTGTCTGACACCTCCTTTCCTCCTCCGAATATTAATGATGAGTGACCCAGCTGAATGAATGAAAAGTGCACGCATCCCTCGTGGCTCCATGCAGATGCTCAGAGATGACAGCAGGATTTGCCCAGGAGAGGACACAAAACCATAAAGCCATCTGGTATTATGTAGTGAGCTTAATCTGTTCATTGACTTGACCAAATGCTTGGTAAATCAAAAGTTGACAGGAAAGGATTCATAATATTTGTGCTTAAAATAGAGTCAAAACATCACAGAGAAAAGTAGGAATCCTAGAAGAATTCCTAAAGAGACACAAGGAGTGCAGCTCAGATTTTGAGCTGGGAGGATGGGCAAGAAAAATATAAAAATGTTTTAGTTAAATAAAAGTCACAAACCAGTAATTTGCTTTAATAGCCTGTGATTGGTTTCAAATAACACAGGTTATTGATGATGACCACAGGCTTTTGTAGTACTTTAGCACAATTTTCCAAAACATCCAAATGAGTCAGCCTTGGAAGCCATTTCAGCCACTGAATACTTGTCAGTTCCTAATTAAGATTTGGTTGAATTCAATCTTTTGCTCTTAGTCTGGACTGTGTAATATTTGTTGTTATATTACAGATTGATAGCATCAAATATGTAGTCAGACTGTTAAGACTAGGTGGTATAATGCATAATCAGGGAGCAAATTTCTTTATTTGAGCATGTTGATTTTATTTATTCTTTCAATAAAATAGAATATCTTTGATAGTTTATGATTAAAGATTTCCCACCTAAATGTTTATAGTATCTCAGTCAGCGATTCTGCCACAATAGGCAACCAGAAAAAATGCATACTAACATACCATAGACTACTTCTCTTTCTGAGGTCTAGATCGAGTTCAAAGAGACAAAAAAAAAAAAGCCTTTTACTGCTACTTTTTGCCTATCATACCTTTTATGTCCACTACAGTAAAAATAAAACCTATTTTCACCTTCAGTGGCTTTCTCATCTTTTAAAGATGCTGTGGTTGAACACCCTTTGTATTTGCACAATATCGCAAAGATTGGCAATTCTTTTGAAATCCCTACAGGAGATTCTCGTATTCATGCAGTGAGCAACTTCTGCATTCATTATTGCAAACCTTTCCCCTAGCCACCTTTTCCATTTTCTCCTATACCATATGATAGCCCAGTCATTTTGTCCCTCTCTTCCGATCCTTTTGTGTGGTCCACTAGATTACCTAATAATGTTATTTCACATCTTCCACATTCTTGCCTGTTACCCTAAAGGCTCACTGCAGTTCACTTTTATTTCTCAGCTGTTGACGTTGCTCCCATTTTTATTTTGCATGCCATACATCTCACTTAGCTTTGCTGTCTAAGAGCTAAATGTCTAGCCTAAACCAGATGTTTAAGTTCCCTGTAGTTAGTGGAGAGAAAGGATACCTTCAGAGCACATTTATTGTATCCCGGTCTAAGATAGGTGTCTAAGTTAATTAAGATGAATTGCTCTCTGGGCATTCTTTCCATACACAGGGAGTCTAGACATCAGTTTGACCAGTGCCTTACAAAGCAGGTAAAACAAATCCTTATTCGGTTTGCCCCAGAGTTTTCCCAAGTACCATATTCCCTTTCTACCCCAGCAGCTTCTTTCTCTTATTCTCCTCCCTGGAATCTATCTGATACTATTTTCTCTACATAGTGCACTATGAAAATGTAGACATTCAAGAAAATACGTAAATTGTTATTATAAACATCCACTTAAAAAATGCATTAATTTAATTTTTTTTTTTTGTGCTTCATATGGATTTTTTGTTTCTAGGGTATTACAACGTTTCTCTGAGAGAGTGTTTTTCTGCTCTTGCTATACGTAGGGATTATTAAGGCAAGGGTGTTCGACATGCAAATTAAAACAGCAATTTACCACAGAAACCCAAGTAACACCTGTTACAACAGCCCCACAGGGACAGGGTATGCCTGATGGCCAGCACTATCGTATGCAGACTGATGATTCAGGCCTAAGGTGGCTATGAGTTATTTAGATGCAGCATGGGAAACAGCTTTTTTAAAAGTTATTGGTTTGAACAGAACCCTTTCAGTACATCACAGTAGTAAAATCAATAATAATAAAAAAATGCCTGTAGCATTTGTTTTTCTATTATTTTAGAACAAAACACCTGAAAAAATATTTTAAGTTAAAAACATAGTTGTTTCTTTCTTTACTCTTGCATCTTAAAAATAACCAAATAGCTAATTTCTGGACATTTACACAGAGAATCACTCTGGGATTAGACCTTCAAAAGACAAAATCCAGCTACAAGCAGGTTTGTTTTTTTTTTTAATTTTACTTTTTTATATACAAATAATGATAAAAAAGTAATCATGCCATAGAAACAATATATCCAAGGTTCATAAAGAAAGTAGAGCTGCACTTCACAGATTTATGACAAGTCAATTATCAGTCTCCCTGAAAAGCAAGCAAGGACTTTTCAGCTGTGGTGTGCTGTCTAATGGGTTGTGCCCTTCCAGCTTAAACAAGACAAGATGATGAAATCTTTAAATGCTAAAACAATCAATAAATAATTTTGTTAATATAGGTTCTTTTTTCATAATCGGAAATGTATCATAATTATCCCGTGGACAAAGACATTAACTCGCTTCAGTAAAAACGCTTGCTTTCTCTTGTGGATACTGAATTAATCTTTGAAATTCACAGAAATGGCTTAACTTCTTCACAGTGCTTGCAGGTTCTCTATGTCAATTTACTAGACTCCCATCTTATTATCTGCACTTCCATCACAGTGTCCCAAGAAAATCTCTGTAGGTAACAACATATAGGTCTCCAGGGCCTGGATGCAGGGAGGCAGTTACTTACATTTTGCCTTTGCAGGATTATATCTCTGCAAAACCATTTTTCTAGATCATGTTGTAAAAAGGAAGCCTTTATTTAATTTCTTAAGTGCTTTATTTTTACTTTTTTTTAAAGCAATGACACTGTAGAGGTTCTCCTGTAGGCTGTGCCTCCACAATGTTTAGCCAAGGTAGCACTGGTGCTGGAAACTGAATAGAGATCAGTGAATTTTGTCACTCATGCGGGCTAATTCTGCCTGTGAAAGAGCAGAGTAGGTGTCTGTACATATCAATTCTTCTGGTTAAGACACTCTCAAAAAGGAAAACCAACCAAACAAAAAAAAAACTGGCAAAAGAACAAAGTGCAATCTGGGAAAGCTTTTATCACAACAGAAATTCCAGGCGCCTCCAACAAAGAGAGTTGATATTATATTAGTGTGAAATTATTGAAGGCTCAGCTGCATTGTTCCTATATTGAACATTAAGAGAATTTGATGTATTACGATTAGATTTAGGGAGGTGGGAGTGGGGACAGGCTGAGTTTCCAGCTGCCAGGGCCCAAGCAGAGAAACTATGTCTCAGCTGAATGGTAGGGGACCTGCTGATCTGTGATGGATGTATTTGCACCATGGGATGCAATCCACTTAACCTGTATTTCTCCGATGGATGTTAGGTTGTTCACTGTCCACTGCCAGGGGAGAAAAAAAATAAATTATTACAGTGAGTTAGAGGAGTGTCCCTCAGAATGGAATTAACGCAGTTTCAAACAGTCTGAATTGCTGGAGAATGGTTTCCTCTTCCACTAAATGAGATTTTAATTTTAACTACTAAATTTTGTCTACTAAATGAGGCTCTCAAACATAATGACTGTGGGACCAGTAGGAGCGCTACAGGAATGCAGCTTGGGCCATGGCTCTTCATGTCTGCTCACAGTGAACTCTGAAGCCTTCCCATGCCACCAGTATACTTAGAGCTCTCAGGGGGATGCCTGCTCCGTGGCATCTACAGGGGAATAGGGGGTCTGTATGTGCCATGCCTAAAGAAAAAGGCATGCTATATATACACGCTAGAGAGAAATGCTTCCTTCCATACAATTTTCTGCTGCTTAGTAAATATTAATTAGGTTTTGCAGTCTGAGGCCCTTTCAGTATTCAAACAAATACATTAGCTATTGACAGCTATGAAAAGACTATTTGGAGTCATAAATGAAAATAATTTATTTACTGGCATGATGAAGTCTGGAAACCTTCAGCGAAAGAAAGCAATTAAGGGACACAGCACTAAAATCAAGGAGGAGGGGAGGAAAGAAGAAATATGACTGGGAAAAAAAAAAAAAAAAAAAAGAAGCTTTTAATTCTACTTTTTAAAAGGACTGAACATGAATGATAAAACATTCAGCATGGATTTAAGGTTAGGGATTGGAGGGAGATAAGGAGCTTAAGCCCATTGCATTAGCACCAACTGGTGCTATGCATACGCTCCTCTGACATCTGATGTAGCTGAGCTTGTTTAACTGCACAGGAGACTCAGGCACCAGAGAGGGAAAGGAAAGCAGTCAATTCATCAGCTGGGTAGACCGCAAGCTCTGGCTTTACAGGTCAACCTATCCTACAGCTTAAATCAAACCAATGAGTGCTTATCTGTGCCTTGATTAGATACAAGGCCAAGCAACATCCTTTTCCTGGCAGATTTAACCGTTCTACCGAGGAAGCGGTCCTACCTTATCCTACCTAAGTGCGTTGCTGTAATTTGCAACAGAATTAAAATCAGTACAAGAACCACTATGAATATTCTTACTCAGATGGAAAGCAGGTTATTTCAAATATTTAATTTCTATTTATTTCTAAGTAAAAGAAATCATACATCAACCAAAAAAAAACCAAAAAACCAACCTCAAACCCTACATATGCATTGAATAAAAACAGTTTAAAAAGCACTCTTGTGGTTACACTGGTGTAATTTTGGGAACATCCCTCATTCAAGGGAGGAATGTCTCAGTTTCCAGTGTCCCCATGCTAAGAAACTCTTAATATTACATTCCTCTAAACAGGAATTCTGCTTGAGCAATGTTTATAGAGTGGGCTCTGGGTTTCTCTGCTGACTGGGCTAACAAGTGTCAGCTGTGATTTTGTCTCTTGTGATATGGATTAGATCCAAGCTGAGTTTGATTTTTTTCCAAGTTAATTATGAATTATCTGAGAACCAAGGCAGCCAAACGAAATCTCTCTGAACGTGAAAAAGAAATTAAATTGCTTCTGTACTTAAGAAAAAAACAAATCTTGCTATTTTTAAGAGGTAGCAAACAAGTTTATTTTGTGGTTCTGGTTATTCTTAAGAAGATACTCAGATATCATGTTGAAGAAGGGTCAGTTAGATAAAGAGAAATGGAAGGAGAGAAGAACATGCAACTGAAACTTTCAATAGGCCAATTATAGTGTAGCTTTTCAAGCCGTGTACTAAAAGCATGTTTCCTTATGCAAAAAAAAAAAAAAGCAAAACCAAAACCAACAAACCAGCACCACTCCAAAAATGGTATCTTGGGGCCTTGAGGTATGAAAGAGGTGAGTAGTTTGGGTTTAACATAGAAGCATGAAGCAACCTTTGAGTCTTTCCCAGCTTAATTTGTTCTGTGACACTCAGCTTTCCTACTTCAGGTTTTGCTATTGGTACAACCAGAATAAATGATGTGCAAAGATTAATGTTAACAGATTTGAAGCACATGCATCTCTGACTAAAATAATTTTAATCTCACCTAGCTACATCAGTAGAATGAGATGAAACAACAGCAGATATATCTTTCATTGTCTGCAACAAAGCAGGTGAAATATGGTAGAGTACTTTCTATTCTGAACGTGGGCGAAGGGATTGAAAACTGTGTTGAGAGATCTGTAGGTGAATTATAGTGTGTCAATGATTTTTTTTTTACATCCACAAAGACAAAGATCCAGTTATAGCAGGAGCTAAGCATAACTAATGATCCATCCCTGCTGATGGTAGGCATAAAATGCTCTTGGACTTTAGTTGAGTAAGATTTTTACCTTAGAATGTTTTTTAATGAATTTGTTTTGGTTTTGGTCTTTCAATGGAACAAAAATATGAGGGAAACAAACAAATTATATTCCATCTGCAGTTTCATTTATGAATCCATTGCATCTACTACATCTTCATTTTATTTCCTTCATACGATATATATAAGCAGAGTTTTATTGATCTTCTTTTTATCATTCTCTCTGTATTTTCATGGGAATAGACTTGCTTCTAAATCAGGCAGATATTGCAACTGTCATCAAATGTTTAACGATTTTTCTAATCCTTGTGTCTTGAAATAATTCTGAAAAGTGATTGATGTGTCCATTAGTACAGTATTGTTTGCTCAGTGGCAAAGGTAAAGTTTAAATAATGCAAACGTGGCAGAATATTAAGAGATTTTTAAAGCTGCAATTTATCATAAGTTAAGTTACTAATATTATTTTATAAAGCCATAGTTATTACAATTCCTCCCATCTCCTTGTGTATTGGGCTATGATACACATTTTTTCCCTTCTTTCTTATGCACAAAATGTCATCAGAGTTTATTACTATTTAACTTTAGATTTTATCAAGAAAATATTACCCCATTTCACTTCTGGCCTTCATATAACCATCTTTTCTTCTTATTAAACTTACATGTTATTAATGGGAAAATTCCCTAATGTTAAAATAAAGGGATTTGCAGCTATTGAGCAGTTAATGTCACACAAAACGGATAGAAAATAGAGTTCACAAAGGCTGCGTTTAACTAAATCACTCCTGTCCACGGTATGCTACCGACTAATAGCTAGTCATTTACAAATTAATTCTGTGCATTAAAGAACTAATTATGCCAGTAATATCCAGGTAAAGTTGCCAAGATTATGTTAGGGATCATGGTATTAGAGGAGAGGGAGGCAGTACTGACCACCAGCAGCATTGATTTATGTGCAGATAACCTTCTCTCCAGCATAGCATATTGTGAAGAAAAGTCAGTTTTCACAAACCAAAATACAGCCAATTCCAACACAGAATCACAGAATGATAGGGGTTGGAAGGGACCTCCAGGAGCTCATCTAGTCCAACCCCCCTGGCAGAGCAGGGTCACCTACAGCAGGTCACACATGATTGTGTCCAGGTGGGTTTTCAATATCTCTAGAGATGGAGACTCCACCACCTCTCTAGACAGCCTGTTCCAGTGCTCTGCCACTCTTAAAGAAAAGAAGTTCCTCTTCATGCTTTTTTTCCAAACACAGTCAATCCCATTTGCTTGATTCTTTCCCTCTGTAAGTATAACACATTTATCCAAAAAAAGCTAGTACAAGGGACCTAGAGAATATCTACGCCTCTTGTTGAAGGAGTTGCTGTTGGAAGTCCTATTTCCAAATCCAACATTTGCTTTCCCTCCTTGTCAAACAGTCTTGATTACCAAGTTAGAGAGATTCATGATTCATGAGGAAAGGTTAAGGAGCTAAATACAAATAGCTTGGCTGCACAATGACTTAGACAGATGGCAACATCATAATAGGCTGCAGAATACTATTGCACTGAGAAGGAAGGGCCTCTGGGGAAAGGCATAAAACATAATCTGGCTCATTTTGAGTCTTCCAATTGTCACCAGAACCATTATGGTGAAAAAGGAAGCTGGTGGCTGCTTTACATACTGTTTTGAATTTAAATAAGTCTCAGTAGAAGCACTTTATCAGTTATGGGTTATCATAACAGGGCAATATTTGCCCTGCTCCATTAGATCAAACCTCTATCCAGGTACAAGTCCTGCCTCCTGCAATGCTGTGAAGCAGGTGCTGTGGAGCTGGGCAAATATGCAGTGTTCCTGGTCTTCTCCCAGTTCCCAGCATTTTGTGGCATAGGATTTGCTTGAGGTTTTATATAGACCATTATTTTTAACAACTACAAGTTAAATTAGCTCTCTGTAATTCATTTACTTTTAAGCCTACTAATAATTTTGACATTAGGAGTGATTTTCTCAGTTTAGTTAGCCATGGAGTACAACTGTTGTCTAAACAGGAGATTGTGTGTTCTTGGCTGTTGTGTTGAAAGACGCAATAGTTGTCTTTTCAGTTGTACAGACCTTGAAATTAGGCTTTATTTTGCTTGCCTCTTTTCTAGGCTGAATAATAATAGTCTATATGGTCTCTTCTCTTAAGCTCTTCCCCTACACAGCCATTCCACACTTCCCCTTATCTTTGTTGCCTTTCTTCGTTGCCTTTTTCAAGTCAACTGTGTATTTCTAGGATATTACAGCTGCGGTACACCCAGTACTCAAGATGTGAGACTGTCATGAACCGTGATCCCTTTGTTTGTGGATTTTTTACTACTGCTAAGCAGGGATGACATATTCATAATGTTATACTGTGACCCAGCATTTCTTTCCTACACAGTGGTAGTAAACCATGTTTTGTCTCATTGGTGTGATTGTTTTGTCACAGGTGTTGTACTTCAAAGCACTGGATTTTGAAAATGGGTTATCCCAGTCTAATATTTGTAGAAGTGCAGCTTGGAGCGACAACTCTTTTACTTCTCTCCTACCGACCACAAGGGAAAAGATTTTTCTTTCCTCTTCCAAAATAAAGGCTATATAGAGTTGGTGGGTTTCAAAAGGGTAATTTTTATCTTGGTTCAAGAGCCAAAGCCATGGGATCACTGGACAGGCAAGAATTCTTGTTTTCTATATTCCTTCACTTTAAAGTTCTTGCTGCATTCAGGAGCAGTTGTAACATGAGAAATACGAAGACAAGAGTGGAAAATTAGTATGAGTGGAAGAGAGAGGGAGAAGTAGTAGATTTGCAGAGAGGAAGACAGCAAGGGAGGCAAGACAAGATAGTTCACTGCAGCAATGCTTTTGGTAAAATACCCACAGGTTATTTTAGGCTGTATAGAATGCACAGATCACTGACATTGCTATTCAGCACAAATATGAAACGAGAGTTCGATTAAACCCATGCACAAGTTGCCTGAGTTTGCTAAGAGCTTTGTCAATAAGTGCACAGACCTTTCTTTTGTAGCGAATGTATCTTTAACCTGTGGAGTAGCACATGTGATTTCTAAAATCTCTGTGATAAAACCTCTTTGAAACTGAAAGGACTCCAAGTTCCATTTGTCTCAATACTTCCTAAACAAGCAGAAACTGTAGAAGAACTTGTTCTCACTAAAAATAAACCTTGATTGTTCAAAGATATTGGCGAGATTAGAAGTATACAGGAATCTGAGAAAAAGTGCACTAGTATACATATGTAGTTTGCGCTATTCAGAAGCTGTCATAGTATATTTAAAAATTGATGTTCAAGCAATTAACATATTAATGCTAACATCTCAAACCATAATTTAACTGAAGCTTTAAAGCTGAGACACAATAAAGACAAGAAAACGTCAAGCAGTCACTGTTCTTTAAAAAATGCAAAAGGGAGATGGAGCTTGAACATGTCACAGCATTCATTTCACTTCCTTATCTTCCAGAGGCTTTCTAGAAAAAAAACTCAAATACCTGTATTTTGATCCTTATGTATGTAAAAGAACATCTGCCACTGTAATCTTTGTGAGCTGCAAAACCATAGCTGTGTGAGAAAGATTTCCATAAGTAAAAACAAAATTCTGCCTAGTGTAATATGTAGAATTGTTCACGAAAAGCATGTTTTAAATGAAATACCAAATAGAAATAAATGTAAATAAATATTTATTAAAAAGTTATAAAATTATAAATATATATATACAAATATAATATATAAATATAAAAAAATATGTTTATATATTAATAAATGCTGGGGTGCATAAAGAAGAGTGTGTCCAGCAGGTCAAGGGAGGTTCTCCTCCCCCTCTACTCTGCCTTAGTGAGACCACATTTGGAGTATTGTGTCCAGTTCTGGGCTCCCCAGTTCAAGAGAGACAGGGAAATACTAGAGAAAGTCCAATAGAGAGCTATGAGGATAATTAAGAGACTGGAACATCTCTCTTATGCAGAAAGGTTGAGAGACCTGGGGCTCTTTAGTCTGGAGAAAAGAAGACTGAATGGGGATCTTATTAATATTTACAAATACTTGAAGGGTGGGTGTCAAGTAGAAGGGGCCAGGCTCTTTTCAGTGGTGCTCTGTGATACGTCAAGGGGCAAAGGTCACAAACTGCAACACAGGATGTTCCACCTCAACATGAGGAAAAACTTCTTTACTGTGAGGGTGATGGAGCACTGGAACCAGCTGCCCAGAGAGGTTGCGGAGTCTCCTTCTCTAGACACTTTCAAAACCCACCTGGTTCTGTTCCTGTGTGGCCTGCCCTAGGTGATCCTGCTCTGGCAGGGTGGTTGGACTCGATGATCTCCAGGTGTCCCTTCCAACCCCTACCATTCTATGATTCTATGATGCTATGATTTTCAACAAAATTATGACACATATGTAAGCATTCACACAGACAAAATCATGCACTTGGTAGAATTACAGTGGACACTGCGTGTAATGTTTTCAAAATCACTGACAAGTGATGCTGGTTTGTTTTGTAAAAACTACTTTTCCTAATAGAAATGCACTTTAACATTCATGAAATACATTATAAATATGGGTTTTTTTCTCAATATTTTGGCTTCCATTTCTGAATGAAAAAAAACTAGTATAAAAGAGACATTTGTAACATAAAAAAATACCAGCCTACCAATCATTTAGTTGCAGAGTATCAGCTACCACTTCTAACATACTGCTTGCTCTAAGTATCTGTTTTCCTGTAATCAAATTACAAAGACAGGCCATGTTTTTTTCATAATATGTCATTTGATTCAGACAAAGTGATCCACTATAATTTCATACATACTTCAAATCTGTGCTTTCTTCCCCTATCTGGCCTAGTGGGGAAAAAGACAAGTGTAGAATTGATTCCATAATTTCTGGATTTATTCTTTGTTTCAGAAGGAAATTTATCTCTACAGACCTGAATGTCTTTAGTACTGGAACATTGAATTAAGGCACTGATGAACGTGAAACTTTTTCTAGATTAAAGACACTATTCACGAGCTATATTGCTGTTTTGCTCTACAGGAGCAATTCCGAGCTCTCCTGGTTTATATACAGCATTATGACAGTGAAACAGCCTTCTAATTACTGTACTTCATGTTACTGAAACTACAAGAAATTATGAAATACAAGTGATATTGGGATACATTTGTGTAAACCGTATCCACGAATGGCTTAACTTTTTAACTTTTATGTTATATTTTAAAATTTCCGTCTAATTCTTTTCTATATCATGGAATATCAGCCAATATATGGGGTAGGAAGAATCAGTTCTCCACCATATCACTACACTATTTTGTGTATTTAATTTTTGCTCTAGACAAATCGTGTGCTGTACTACTACTTCTCTTTTGCATCATGTGTACGTTACTCATCTTCACAGCCAGTCCCTTAAAAGAGTAGCCTATTTGTCATCTCTCATTTGGACTGACAATGTCAAAAGCTGCTTATGCTAATCCCACAGTTACAGCCTCCATAGCTTGTTTAAATTTACCTACATATATCTTGTGCTGCCTTTTTCTTGGAATGATGTGATTTTGGGGTATTTAGAATGTATCAGGATTTTTTAAAATTATTTTTTTCCAGCAAAGTATCTTCATTGTTCTTTTTCAGGCTCTCGTTTGCAAGTGGTGACTACCATAAGCCTACAAAAATGGTTAAGCCACTGCCAGTCTGAGGGCCCTGCTTTTTCCATTGACTTTTGCATTGAAACGTTGAATGTCTTTGAGAAGCTCAGAATGTCAAGCCTGACTGATGATGACAAACAAAAATCAATGCCAGAGCAAAGTGACTTTTTCTTTATGAATGAGACACAAAATTGCAGTAAGAGTGAATGCTGGTGCATGTATTGGATTGGACTGAAAGACCCAAGGGGAACTACCTCAGAGCACTCTTTTTAAAGCCAAGCTGTTGGATGTGTTAAGTTTTCAGTGAAATCTGAGGAATTCAAACCAGAACATGCTGCTGGCTTACTGACCTGCAGGCTGGCTGAGCCAAATGACTCTTGAATTTGGAGGGTCTTGTTTAATAACTTACAGGACTAACAAGCACTAGCTGTGACAAAAAACATGTCTCTACTGAAAGATGCTTACTCTTTATAGGACCTCCTTGTGCTTAAAAACTAGCAGTTAAAGACTGAGCACTGTTTTCAGGGTCCATCTTTACCTCAGGGAAGGCTGGGCATTTTGGCTTAATGTGTGCTGTTTTGACTGCAGCGTCAGGAAACAATAATTAGTTTTGCTACCATAAAAGCAGCTCAGTCAGCTCCCTTTTTCTGAGATACAGAGAAGCAGCTTTTCTTAAGTAAAGGGAATTTACTTGTCTGTATTTATGTGCACTGTATCTTTTTTTCTAAAGTGATCAAAGAAGCACTTGCTAAGAACAAAAATCATTACTTTTCACAATCCCTAAAAGAATCAGTAAGGATTTGGATTTTAGCATATTTTTGTCTGGCCACTATTGATGAAGCATACAATATTCTTAACCTGGAGTGAAAGATCCTACGAGCTGTTTTGATGGTCATGGAAAACAAAGGACATGAAGTGAACTGGGGTGGATATACAGTGGTAAGGTTCAGAGCCTGAGGCTGCTGCCCCTGGGAGAGCTAAGCAATGAATAGGACTGTAGTCAGAGTGATTTCAGACTCAGTGGCCTCTTTCCATTGACTTTGATGAAAATCCAAGTCAAATTCTAGGAGGAATCCCATGTAAAATGCTTCTATTTGGCCTTCAGATTGTACTTACAGGCACAATGACTATCACACAGAACAATGTGAAAACCCTGGGAAAGGCAAGACTTTTCGGAGGAGGGGATTAATTTCACCTAATGCTAGCTAACCTGAAAGGTCAGTATCTGAACCTAAGCTTGTTGTCTGGGCTCCTTCTTATCAGCAGGAAAAGGCAGTGAGAGAGAAAATTCTCAGAAGTTAATCTATCTTATATACCTTAAACATCCATCTTGGGATGGAGTGGGTGAATTGTCCTGGGCGTGCCGTGATTAGACCACTATTCTAGGCACGGTGGCTAAAGTTAAGTAAATTGAACCCCATGCTATCTGTCTAAACAGCCGAACATATTTTGTTGTTGTTTCCTAGTTACACACACATAATAACTTCTTGTGCCATGCATTTTGGTTATATTAGTAATAATACAATATTTAAAGATATTCTTACACTTTGTCAATGCTTCAAATTAAAATGATAGAGAATAAAATAATAGCATTGATCGTTAACTACATTTATCTTCTTAGCTTGCTTGTGTAGCGTGTTTTCAAGCAGATCAAAGCTTAAGAGGAAGCATGAAATATTGTGTGGAGTCAAGGATGTCAAAAGATACAGAAGGTTTATTCATAAAGGTAAAGAAAACACTGCTCTTTCTAAGCAATACATTTATATTTCCTGTTGTCTTCTCCAATAATTGCAAAGACTCTGGAAGTCTTCATGTATTTTACAAGTGATATAAAGTGTACAGAGCATTACAGGAATAGTATACCCTCATTTTTTTTCTTTTTTTTTTTTTTCCCCTTTTCTCAACAAAGCCCATCTGTTTCTTTTTTAAATTAAGTGTGATCCTCCCTTAGGCTGACTGTCTTTTATTTGGAGTGGGTTTTGCCAATAACTACAATAGGTAGCAATTCTAGATAATCAGCAGAGGCAGTCCGTGTGTAGAAAGGCGTCTTGTTGCAGACAGCTCAATGTGGGACATACATAACCTTGTGAAATCAAATTTATTTTCCTTGTTGTATGCTGGTAGATAGTCAGGCAAAGAGGCAAGCAATGTATACCTGGATTAGGCAGTGGGAGAAAAGAAAGTGTGCTATAAAACTGTTTGATGGATGAGGTCAAGGTTGG
>VWZK01003802.1:197440-221209 GCA_013396935.1 Baryphthengus martii | reverse complement strand
CTGGTGCAACTTAAGCCCATTTCCTCTTGTCCTATCACTAGTTACCTGGGAGAAGAGACCAACACCCACCTCACTACAGCCTCCCTTCAGGTAGTTGTACAGAGCAATAATGTCTCCTCTCAGACTCCCCTTCTCTAGACTAAACCATCGCAGCTCCCTCAGCCACTCTTCATAAGACATTTTCTTCAGACCGCCCTCCAGCTTCGTTGCCCTTCTCTGAAGCTGCTCCAGCACCTTAATGTCTCTTTTATACTGTATCGCCCCAAACTGAACACAACACTCNAGGGGATTAATTTCACCTAATGCTAGCTAACCTGAAAGGTCAGTATCTGAACCTAAGCTTGTTGTCTGGGCTCCTTCTTATCAGCAGGAAAAGGCAGTGAGAGAGAAAATTCTCAGAAGTTAATCTATCTTATATACCTTAAACATCCATCTTGGGATGGAGTGGGTGAATTGTCCTGGGCGTGCCGTGATTAGACCACTATTCTAGGCACGGTGGCTAAAGTTAAGTAAATTGAACCCCATGCTATCTGTCTAAACAGCTGAACATATTTTGTTGTTGTTTCCTAGTTACACACACATAATAACTTCTTGTGCCATGCATTTTGGTTATATTAGTAATAATACAATATTTAAAGATATTCTTACACTTTGTCAATGCTTCAAATTAAAATGATAGAGAATAAAATAATAGCATTGATCGTTAACTACATTTATCTTCTTAGCTTGCTTGTGTAGCGTGTTTTCAAGCAGATCAAAGCTTAAGAGGAAGCATGAAATATTGTGTGGAGTCAAGGATGTCAAAAGATACAGAAGGTTTATTCATAAAGGTAAAGAAAACACTGCTCTTTCTAAGCAATACATTTATATTTCCTGTTGTCTTCTCCAATAATTGCAAAGACTCTGGAAGTCTTCATGTATTTTACAAGTGATATAAAGTGTACAGAGCATTACAGGAATAGTATACCCTCATTTTTTTTCTTTTTTTTTTTTTTCCCCTTTTCTCAACAAAGCCCATCTGTTTCTTTTTTAAATTAAGTGTGATCCTCCCTTAGGCTGACTGTCTTTTATTTGGAGTGGGTTTTGCCAATAACTACAATAGGTAGCAATTCTAGATAATCAGCAGAGGCAGTCCGTGTGTAGAAAGGCGTCTTGTTGCAGACAGCTCAATGTGGGACATACATAACCTTGTGAAATCAAATTTATTTTCCTTGTTGTATGCTGGTAGATAGTCAGGCAAAGAGGCAAGCAATGTATACCTGGATTAGGCAGTGGGAGAAAAGAAAGTGTGCTATAAAACTGTTTGATGGATGAGGTCAAGGTTGGGAATGATCACCAGCAACTGGTAAGGCAAATGAACAAAGAAACAGAAAAAACCCCAAAGGCAAATGGAGACTCTGCAAGGCCTGATTAAACTTTTGTGGGTTTTATGCCTTCTAAAGCGTCAAGCTGTAAGCAGGCAGTCTCCCATGAAGAGGGTATTTGGGGAGTGGACATGCTATGGTCAGAGTTCAACAAGCTAGTAGTGGCAGTTTGGTTGGAGTTTCCAGCTCGCAGAGGCCAGAGGGAAAGTGTCTGTCCTGAAAGCCCGCAGGCAGGAGCACTGGTTGATCCATACTAAGGTGTGGAGGCTTGGGCCACCTGTGCATTTGGATGCCTTGATGGCAGTGTAGTAGATGGCCTAGAGTTGGAGCTCAATCATATCATATCACATCACATCATAAAATTTATGAAGTATTTTATAGGTCAAGAGCTTAATCCAGTGACTAATGCTTCACAGGGCATCACTGAAGACTGCAGTAGTGCCACAGGTATATTAGAAATTTGGAGAGGGAAGTGGTGAGGTAGAATCATAGAATAATTAAGGTTGGAAAGGATCTTCAAGATCATCAAGTCCAACCATCTACTAAACATTATCACGACCATTAAACCATGTCCTAAAGTCCCAGATCTACACGTTTTTTTAACACATCCACGGATGGTGATTCCACCACCTCCCTGGGCAGTCTGTTCCAATGCCTAACCACTCTCTCAGTAAAGAAATTTTTCCTAATATCCAACCTAAACCTCCCCTGGTGCAACTTAAGCCCATTTCCTCTTGTCCTATCACTAGTTACCTGGGAGAAGAGACCAACACCCACCTCACTACAGCCTCCCTTCAGGTAGTTGTACAGAGCAATAATGTCTCCTCTCAGACTCCCCTTCTCTAGACTAAACCATCGCAGCTCCCTCAGCCACTCTTCATAAGACATTTTCTTCAGACCGCCCTCCAGCTTCGTTGCCCTTCTCTGAAGCTGCTCCAGCACCTTAATGTCTCTTTTATACTGTATCGCCCCAAACTGAACACAACACTCAATGTGTGGCCTCACCAGTGCCAAGTACAGGGGCACAATCACTTCTCTACTCCTGCTGGACACACTGTTTTTGATACAGGCCAGGATGCTATTGGCCTTCTTGGCCACCTGGGCACACTGCTGGCTCATATTCAGCCAGCTGTCCACCAGCACCAGAAGCTACATTTGGACTGAAATCATCTATGCTCCATAGAAAACTATGGATTCCTGGACTTTTGAACTTCCAGGTTGAGGGCAATAACCACCGCATGCTATTGTCACCAGTTTTGTGAGCTTTCTGATGTGACTTTTTGTAAGCAACTGATCCAAGAACTGAAGATCCATTGACTTTGAAATGCCTTGAATACCTATCTGCATCTTTTCCTTGATAGCAGGAAGACTGGGGAGAGAAGCAGCTGCACTGGTGTTTCTGCAAATATTTGATTTTCTCTTTGAAACAGGAGCTATGGCTCTCAGAGGGGGATAGTGATTGCGTTCTTGGAATGTGTAAATAATAAAACAAACCTTGTGATCAGTTAAAAATGTATAAAAAAGCACTTGCCTTCAGGAAAGTTAATGTTCAAGTTTCATTTCCTCTAGAGACAAATATCAATTCAGAGAAAAGAATGAAGCAGGTTACTGTAAGAGCGTGGGGTCATTGTCATGTAATTCTAGACATTGTTGCAAAATCTGGAATATTAAATCTCACTGGGTGGAGAGATGAATGCAGACTGCGGGCAACCTAGAGGGAAATCAGATTGAACTAATGAAAGTTTGCTCTCTCAGTAGTATGTAAAGAATGTCTCCAATATTGTGCTCACTATAATAGTGTCTCTGGGCAATGTGAGAATAATCATAAGCAGAAATTACACTTCTCTCCTAGAAGCACATGAGCAAAAATATGAACTGTGTCTGATAGAACATCATCTGTAGATTTCAGCAAGCTGTCTCACTCTTAATGACATTTGAGTATCTTCTGAGATTTCCTGACCTAATGAGATTCTGGGCTGGGTTAGAGGATGTCTTTTTTTCCTTGAATCCTCTGGAATTGCTGATTGCTCTCTAATTTTCTTCCTTGTTCTTACTCGGTTTTGTGGATGCTCTGTACTGGAGTTGTTAAAACAATATATTTGACTACATCTCTTCTGACAGAGATATGAGATACACTTTGAAAAATTAAACTAAAGTTTACCCGGGTGAAATAAACCCTAAGAATTATCCTTTCAGTTATCAAGACAAGACTGGCACAGTGAATGCCGTGTTTCTCTTTAGGAAAGAGAACTTGTGGGAAGCAATATACCTTAAGGCAAAGATCACAGAATAATTGAGGTTAGAATGGACCTCTGGATGTCATCTACCCCAGCCCTTCAGCTCAGCGTAGGGCTGGCTAAACCACATTCCTGAGGGCCATGTCCAGCTAGCTGGGCTTGGGTTACCTCCAAGGATGGAGACTCCACAACATCTCTGGACAACCTGTTCCCACGTTTGATCAATCTCAGTGTAAAAAAACCTTTTTATTACATTTAAATGAAATTTCCTCTATTTCAATTTATGTCCACTTCCTCTTGTCATCCCTTGACTGAGGGGGTACTCTGTGCCATCATCCATGTCATTAATGAAGATGCTAAATATTATAGGAACTGGTATTGGCCCTGGGGTACGCCACTACTCTGTCACCATCTGGACTTCGTGCCACTAATCACAATCCTTTTAGTCTGTCAGTTCAGGCACTTTTCAGTTCAGTTCACTGTCCATTTATCTAGTCTGTAGTTCATCAATTAATCTATGAGGTTGTTACAGGAGATGATGTTGAAAGCCTTACTAGAGCTGAGATAAAAAAAAATTCACTGCTCTCTCTTTGACTATGAAGCCAGTCAGCTCATGTAGAAGGCAATCAAGTTGATAAGGCATTGTAGGTTGATCCTACCTAAAACCATGCTGACTATGCCCAGTCACCTTCTTGTCCATAACATACTAGGAAATGGTTTCAGGAATAGTTTCTCCACCACCTTCCCAGATGTCAATGCAAAGATGACAAGCTTTAGTTCACATAGTTCTCCTTCTTGCTCTACTTGAGGACAGAAATGACATTTTATTTCTTCCAGTTCCCAGGAAGCCTCTCCCAATTGCTATGACTTTCAGAGTGGCCTCTTGGTCACATCTACCAGCTCCCTCAAAGCTTGTGAGAGCACCAGTGCCATGGACTAGTGCATGTCCAGTTTGTTTAAATGCTTCCTGAACCGATCTCTTCAATCAAGAGCAATTCTGCCTTGCTCAACACTTTCCCACTGGTGTCATAAACCTGGAATTCCTGAAGGCTGGTCTTCTTTGTAAAGATTAAGGCAAAGAAGGCCTTGGGACCCTCCATCTCTTCCATGTTTTATCACCCTGTTTTCTGATTCATTCAGTGGGCCCATATTTTCCTTACTCTCACTTTTGCAGCTGCTACACCTATAAAAGCCCTTCTTTTTGCCCTTAACATTCTTCAGCAGATTCAATTCCATGTGGACTTTGGCTTTCCTACTCCCATCTCTGCCTTCATGGACTGTGCCTCCATATTTCTTTGGCTCACCTGATACTGCTTCCACCTCTTCTGTGCTTTCCTTTTATGTTCATGTTTTGACAGGAGCTTGTTGCTTACTGATACATACTTGTTGCTGTGCTTGCTTGAATTTTCTGCTTGTCAGGGTGGACCGGTCTTAAGCTTGGAGGAAGAGGGAAGCAACCTTGAAAATTAATCAGCTCTCCTGGACCTCTCATCTCTGCAGCATCATAGGCCATGGGATTCTTCCAAGTATGTACCTGAACAAGGCAGTCTGCTCTCCAGAACTCCAGGGTTGTGATCCTGATTTTTCTTTTCTTTCCTCCTCTCAAGATCCTGAACTCCACCATCTCATGGTCACTGCAGTCTCTGACCTCCACATCCCCAGCCAGTTCTTTTTTTGTAGATATGATGTCCAGCAGAGTGGTCTCACCTTGTCACCTTAATTGTCTGTGTTAGGATGTTGTCGTCAATGCACTCCAGAAACCTCATGGATTGCTTGTGCTCTTCTGTGTTGTCTTTCTGGCAGACATTAGGGTGGTTAAAATCTCTGCATGAGAACTGATGCCTGCAGATATGATGATTCTTCTAGTTGTCTGAAGGTTGTCTCATCTACTTTTTCCTAGCCAGGCTTATTGATACAAGTCTGCATCCTACACACTACAACCTCACCCAAGTTGGTCTGTTCACTAATCCTGTCTCAAACTATCAGCTAGCTCATCATTCATCCCTAGGTAGAGCTTCAGGCATTCCTGCTACTGTCTCATGTAAAGGGCAACTCCCCCTCCTTGCTTACCCAGCTTGTCCTTCCTAAAGAGCCAGTAGTCATCCATAGCAGTGTTCCAGTCATTGGAACTATCTTATCATGTCTCTGTGATCCTGATAGGACTGCAGTCACACAACTATACATGGACTTCTAGTTCTTCCTGTTCCCCACGTTGTGAATGTGAGTGTACAGGCACTACAGAGAGGCACCCAGTTCTGTTGGTTTCCCACAAAAGGTATGACTGATTCTCCCATAATCCTAGGGGTATGTCTACAACCACAGACAGACCTGGATGCTTTTCCTCACTCTGTAACCTGAGGAGCAAGATAGTTTCTGATAACTTTAGAAGTGTGTTGATAAGATATATTACTACTTAGGTACATGTCTATAATTAGGAATTTCCTGATAAAGGAAATGGACAAATAAGATGCATCAAATAATCTTGGTTTGAGAAAACAGTCAAGGTCGTAGTTTCACCTAGGTGCAGCTACTTAAATGACAGGATGATGAGGCATCTAGTTTCTTAGACATCCAAGCAGAATGAGTAAACTTGAACTAGTTGTTTGATGCCATGTGGCTGTTTTTTTCTTCCTGGACCATTACATAAATATTTCTGAATTAGTTGCTACTAGTCATATAAATGTATTCATTCATGTTAATGAAGAGATTTTGGTGAATTATGATTAGTCTCATCAGGTACCACTCTTGGCTATACCACTGTATTACGTTATTGCCTGCTAAAAGAAAAGTCCTCAACCCCTCTTGGAAAGCTTTTAACATCATCTTTGTCAGCTCTATTTTGTACACTTCCCCATTCCACTTCATCCTTCCTGACCATATTAGCATTTATTTCCATATTGCATAGATGAACTGAACTGCCCGGTTTTTTTTACAAATCATAAGGCATCTTGGTAGCAGCCCTCTGATGTCTGCCAGACCTCTGTTCTGGCAGATACAATAAAACTCACCCAAATGGAAATTCTTCCTTCCTAAAAATGGTGTTTTAATGTAAAGCTACCTGCAATGTAATATGCTGTAACCTTTCCTGTCTTTTCTGGAAGCAAAGACAGCAAATGGCCTCTGTACACCTCCCATCCTAACGAGTCACAGACATTTGAAATGGGAATGTAAACAGAGACATTGTTTACCATTTTGTTTCTAGTAACTAGAAATTCCTTCTTCCTGCCCTACAGTGGTATTTCACAGATGTCAGTATCATGATGTTGGCAAACTGACCAATATTCAAAAGAAGTAATTGAAAGACCTCAAGCTTCTATCATCAGAAGGATTTGATTCTAGATGAAATGCTAATGTGCCCTGATTAAAAAAATACCTCCTTGTAAACAGCTTATTTACTTGGTGTTCTTGCACTCTAGTGCAGTCTAGTACGGTAACCCTGAGTCACTTCGGGCATATAAAACGTTATATACTATAGCACATATCCACAAGTGTTACAATCACAAATGGATAAACATGTCCTAGACCAACCAAAATTATAGAATGTGTGCTCCCAATATTGCCTGTAAAAGACTGAAGCTCCCAATTTAAAGCTCCATTGAGTACTTTGAAACAAAAATTTTGGAATAGTATAGGGAAGCATTGCTACAATAATTTTTATACCACACATTCATCCTCCTCTGGTTACACAAGAGTTTATTGTCTCCTGTTTACCTTGAGAACAGAGTTAAGAATCTTGATCGTGGACTGTGTCTGACAGCCCTTTGCCCTTGCAATGTGTACTGTCTTTAAAATAGTCCACGCTGAGAAAATCTCAAGGATTGTATACAAATTGAGGATGCTACGGTTACTCCCCACCTAATGTTCTGGAGCTTGGGATAACCTGCACAGTTTGCCTACTGGCACTTGTAAATCAATTACCTGAACTAATATGAAAAGAGAGAAAGATTTCATGCACTTTATAGGACAACATGAGCCAAATAGATAATCTACAAGTACAATTTGTAAACACCTTCTTTTCTACTTGAGGAAGTGGAAACAAACAAAATTTTGTTCTTTGTATCATTTTAACTTTCTTCTTCCTATTTAACAGACAAGCTGAAATATCAATTTGATGTGGCTAATATCAATTATTGTTTGTAAGACTGGAAAAAGTGACTGAGACTTAAGTTTCTCATAAACTGAATATTTTGTTAATGGATATGGAAATATATTCTCTAAAATCACTCATTGTGAGGATCAATTGCTCTCGTTAGTGATCTTTCTACTCATATCATATCACTGCCAAGACGGAAATAGGTACATTTTTACTTCAAAACTATAGAAACAAAAGGCAAATGAAGCATAGACCTTGGAGATCTTCAAAAGGTAATCCAAGGGTTATTGATGATTAATGGAATAATTGAATATAGTCTGCAGAGAACTATCTGGTTGTTTGGTCTACTGCTTTCTAAATGATCTACTTCAGGAAAAGACAGGTGAAGTCTGTAAGTATGAATTTAGTAGTAAAACTTTTTCATATAGCTCACTGTTCTAATTAGTATGTCTAATTAGTATGTAAGTACAGAGTAGAGAGGACAATGTTTTCACATGTGAGTGTGTAGGAATTAATGACTGACAAATACTTACAAAGAATCACCATAAAAAAAGCAAAACGTCTCACCTTTAAAGTGTATTCTAGAAACAGATATAATAGAAAAATCTGCTTTTGCTCCTTTTAAAAATCTTGTCCAAGACTGTAGATTTTCAGGGAACTTGCCATTTCACTGTGTGTCAGGAAGCATTTCTTGGGGCTCTCAACCTACATTTGCTATCCTACTCCAAAAATCTCTTCAGCTCTTCTTAAGGGCTCTTTCTTGCTGCATTCCTCATGAGTGTCTACACCCCTCAGGTTCCTTCAGTTGATTACCATCTCTGATTGGCATATGCCTGTATTTTGTAGCTTTAAACATATGAACAAACCCATGTTCTTTGTGGTGGGAGAAGTCTTTCCCAGACTTACTCAGAGAACTGAAAAAAAAATTCCTAACTAGCCTGTATCCTTTTGGGGAAGATTTTCCAAGGAAAGGTAATTTCTCTGCACAGAGGAAGAGCGTAATGCCTCCTCGTGCCTTTGAAATTCTCCTCCCTTAGTTTTCCATCTAATTCTGTAATGTAACTCTGTGAAAGGACATCTACAAGAGTCAAGTGTCAGCTTGCGACTGGCTAGCAGAAAAAACATCTAAATGGAAAAGCGCAGTTTTGCAATTAAACTTAAGTCTCTCTTTTTGTGTTGTCTCCTTCATTTCTCTTTCTATAATTCTGCTTGTATTGTTCTGACAAGGACTTCTATAAACTCCCAAGATGCCAACCTGAAGCTGACAAGAATGGTGGCAAAAATACCTAAAGCACAAATTCTTTTGACAGCCTTACAGGAGTCTGTCGTCTGCTGGAATCACCTTTCATTTTCCCCTTGTGCTTTTCTTCTGCTCTGCCCTCTGCAGACACCTCGGTGACAGCCTGAGGGTGTCAGGCATAATTCTGCAAAGACCCAGAGAAGGAAAAGAAAACACCAAGTGTCAAGTCTATCTCATGACCTCCCACTACTATATAAACTGAAAATAGAAATCGTGGGAAAGTGGCCTGTTGAGTCAAGGCTTGAGTCTTGACAGGTTTAATTGGTTTCCAAGTGTTTTTGTAGCTATGCTGGAGAGATATCTGCATTTAGGATATGATGCAGTGTCCACTGAAATCAATCAGGCTCTTTATACCGATCTCAGTGGGCTGAAGGTTGACCCTGGTTTCCCTCATGAGAGTTCTATATAAAACCAACCTACTGATGCACATTTGTAAAGGATCAATATAAAAAACCCCGTTCTACCAGCACAGAAAAATGAGGCAACAAGGGACATTCTGAAGTTTTGTATTAGAATCACGAGTTCAGTAAAGCTGGTTAGAAGCAGGAGAGCTCATATATGTATAACAATAAAAGAAGCTTTTTGCAGTTACTGTTGATGTCATTTCTACTGTTCCTGATCCAATAGCGATTTATATAGTTCTTCTGAAGAAAATGTACACTGGCATCGCTAACCCTGATCATTCAGTTATATTGCCAATTAAGCCCAAGAAGTAATGTTCAAAGGAAATATAGATAAGCATTCTGTGAAAAAAAAAAAAGAGTAACTATGCAAAGATAAACCATTGACTCTGATAAAAATTAGATCATACTGCAGCATTTAGTTAATCCATCCCTTTGAATTTTTTCCATTCTGAGTGGTTCTTGTTTTAAAATGTAGACTCTCCACTTCAGAAACGGAAAGCTGACATTCTGCATCTGTATCCACTCAGTTCGATGTTCTTATCATGGTTACTTGCCTTCACTGCCATTTACAACAAATGCTGATGTGGGTATGTCAGCTGTCTATGCAGATAAGTCATAGAGACAAAACAAGTGAAATAATTGTAGTGGCTAGTAAACAAACTGATGATAAATATTCACTTTTTAATGTGAACATTGCGTTAATTTAGTTGATGCTATTTCTGCTTATACGTAGTAGCTGGAGCTTGCATGGTAAGGGGCTGCAGTAAAAGTATGATATTCCACAGATTTGAAAGGTCAAGTTTAATTTTCCAAACATCTATAAGTTTATTATCAACACTTCAATGTCAAATAAAATTCACTTGAACAAACTTGTCATATAAATAAGTTGCAGCACTGAAGATAGGAAGTCAGAGTAAAATTGGGGAAAACACAGTCCCTATTGGGTAAAAGGAGCTAATGTACTCTGGGAGTCAGAAGCAGCTAGATGGAGTGGCCACAGCATCCTTCAATGGGAGATTTTCCAAGTAATCAATAGCAGTTGCACATTTTCAGAGGGAATAATGGGATGTGTCTAATGTTATTCAATAGTGTAATATTTAATATCACCTAATATTTAATAATTTAATAGTTTACGCCTTTGCAGGGAACTGCACAAATGAGGAAAGAGGGCAGTGAGTCAAATTCTTTACAATGAAAACAATTAAACACTGGAATAATCCCCCAAGCAAAATGGTGGACTCCCCTACACTGGGCAGTTTTAAGACACAACTTGACAGGGTGCTAGGCTATCTCATTTAAACATTTTACTTTAAAGGTTGGACCAGATGATCCTTGAGGCCCTTTCCAACCTGGCATTCTCTGATTTTATGATTCCATGAAATTCCTTGGAAAGTCTTAGCAGTGGATCTCATGAAGTAGATGGTTACTTTAGAAAGGAGAGGTTTAGAGCACTTGGGTTTTGTGCAGTCTGAATGCAAATGGCACAACCCACTCAGGCTGAGGCTCAGAGACTCGAGGAGACAGGAAACTTCCTTGCGGCTGCTGGCTTCAGTATAGTTATCACAGTCATGACTGTTGTCGTAAGCTGGCAGTCCACTTGTATAGTGTAGTGGGCTTGGTGTGCGATATGATGCCAAGAAAGGAATGGGGCCCATAGCCTAGATAGCTACCAGTGAATGCCGGGGCTTCCCTATTTTCCTAAATCCAGCACTTGCTGCCCTTTGCAATTAATAGTTACGATACTTATTATAGTGAGTTATAATAAGAGTTATTATAAGAGTTAAATGAGCTCAGAAAATACAGCTGATTGATCTTTTCAGCAGAATAGGCATTTTATTTAAAAAGATATTTTTTTCTGTAACTTACATTATAATATTGTCTCATGCATTAGCTTGTTCTTCTTTCCCATTTTCCTTTTCTCATTCTTTTTGTTTTCCTTCACCTTCATTCCTTCCTTTCCTGTGCTACCTGCCAGTCTAACTGGTAGAAAATAAAAGGAGGAGGGATGGAGTGAGAAATAGAGATATAGAAAAGAAAGAAGTATAGGATAAAAATATGGGAAAGAATAAGGCAAAACATGAAACAAGAAAGCAGTACAATTCAAAATCAATTCTCTTTGATAAAAAGCACAAGAAAATCTATTACAAAGAAATACAAATTTTGCTTATTTTTAAATCAGCAGTTTGCAAATAACAGAAAAAAAAATTCTTCTTCAAGTTACTCATCTCCACATTTAGTACAAGTTTATTGGAGAATGAACATTGCCTTTTTGACCAAGAAATTTTTAACATATCCAAAATTTAACATAAACATCTATTCCTTTAAAATAAGAATGCTAGTGGATAGAACAGGATTCCTTCCACTTGCGCCTTATCTGGCTAATGAAGGAATAATTTTCAGCACTGTCCATCATTTATTATCTTAGACTTTCAGTTTATGCATCTCATCTTCCTTTTTATCAGTTTTCAACAAGGCCAAGTGCTGGATTGTCTTTAATTTGTATTTACACCCAAATAGAACATACTGGCTTTTCTCACATTCTGTTTGAAATAGCCTTGTGAAATAGATCGGGCAAATATCTAACTTAAAGAAGAAATCTTTGGCTTGATTCTTACCTCTTGCTACTATAAATCAGGAATAACTCTTCTAAGGTTAGAGGAGTTAAATGAATGTAAATCCAGAAGGATCAGAAGGAGGTGCTTGCTCCTGTTAAGCATTTGTGACTTTTCCTTAGCAAGGCTTCAGTAATATAATCACAAGCAGTGATAAATCCTTAACAGATACCTATTGTTCACAGTCGAATGGCCTTTTAGGTCAGCTGTTGAATTACCATGATTTACTAAGTAGTGGTATCTCTTCCAATCAGTGCCTGGTGTCGAATGGTATGTTCCTGACAAGCAGAAGAAAATCCAATTATCTACTTCTATTTCTTGTGTCTTCAGGAAACGTTTCCATTTTTAATATGGCATCTGGCCATACAATACAGATGTTGGTAGAGTGTCTTTTAAGAGAATTATATTTTTATAACTCTTTTTCATAACAGTTGTGAAAGACAGAACCAATTTGGTGCTGCAGCTATTTGAAGAAAACAACATTAAATCTGTGCCTGGACAGAATCTGTAGATAATGTTGTGAAAAAAGTCATAGAAAATACGCTATTGTATTTCTTGTTCCTATCCTTTTGGCCCAGCCAGCTCATCTTTGGAGGGCTGCTGCGAATTGAATGACACCAAATGGGAGTTACTTGTCATAAAATAATTATTTCTCTGAAGAGTAAACCATTACACATCTTTCACAACTCTTCAGAAGTCAGTTTTCAAAAATCCTTCAGAACATGTTAAATGGCCATAGAATTTCATGTTACAGGAGACATTCAGTTCCTGAGAGTACAGAGACTTGTGTGCCATTTTTTTCTACAACCGTCCATCTATCTCAGATTGTTTTGGAGGATAAAACAATATTTTTCATAAAAATACACCCAAAAATCTCAAACCCACTTAGGTGATGTCCATATATATATATATATTTCTTATACGTATGTGATAACATTAGGGTGTGCATGGGTTTCTTGGCTTTTTGTGTTGTTTTTGTCATTGCTTCATGGTAGAAATGAACTTGGCAGGTAGAAACTTGTTAAAAACCACATGTGAATCTCACCCAAACTTGGAAATACTTCTGAATCACTCATTTTTGATACAGATTGCTTTTGTAGTTATTTCCAGGGTAAAGTGCAAGAGAATCTGGCTGGATTCTGCTATTTTAACAGCCAGTGCAGTTTTTTGCTCTTTATGAATCAAAATAAATGTAACTAGGAGGACTTTTGAGTCTCAACAAGTAGATTTGCTGTGGCAGAATAAATAGTGCCCTGAGAATATATTTCATTGTCTTCAAATACCATGGCAAACCTCTGACCTTTAAATGTAAACTTTCAAATTTGCGGGAAGAGGTTTAGCCAAAAGATTCTCATTAACATTTGTGGCAGTTAAGAAGCTGAATCCTTTTCTGCTGAACTAAAGTTTACCTCTATGACACAGACTATGAAGCAATATGATGAAAGTCAGAGGAACTGCTAATGTCAAATGTGCTTTCAGAACTGATTTTGCAAAGTTCTCTTACAACAGGCACAGGCATATCCTGGACTCATTACATGTGGTCCCGCTTGGTTTAAAACCTGATGGTGGTGCTGGAATGTAAAATGCCTTTTGTCCAATAAGCGGAGTGCCTTTTTACAAGATATAATGCTCATTTTTAAGTGTTTCTCTTGAAAGGCAGAGAACCTGTGGAAGTACACCTGCTGCTTCACTGGTAGCATTTTCTATAAAGTTCAGACTTTGGGAACACATTAATTTCATCTGATGATTCAGTTTCTACCTTTCTCTGAATGTTACCAACAGCAGTAGGTTTCTTAGTCAGCACTGTGGTATATCATTAATTCTTTTTATTTCTATTACTATTTATTTCTTACTATTAATTCTATTTATTTCTATTACTATTAACAGTAAGGCAGTTATCCTTTTCATGAACATCATGCTTTATAGGTCCCTATATTTTTAAGGCCGGGGGACTGCTGTGTTAGTCTAAGCTGGCCTCCTGTCTTGCAAGAAGTATTCTTACAGAAGTTTGAGAGCTGAGTGAATTCCTGCTTCTCCAGCACAGTATGAAAACTCTCCCTGACTTTGTAGATGAAAACTTCATGTCTGCATGACATTTTCCTTGAAATGCTGTGTAAAAGCAAGTCAATTCATTTCAGGTTTGGTGGTACCACCTCAGCAAGATAATTCACTGAAACGAGGTGAGACCTAAAGGTCAGAAGAGAATGTCTATGTTCAAAAGAGCTTACAGAGGAGGAAAAGGGGGTTGGGGCAATTTTTGGCTGTATAAGAGACTGATCAAACACAGATCATATTTTACTTTTATTTACAGGACCTACTGGGTGGGGATCAGGTCCTTACTAGGCTCTGTTGGTAAACTTGGTGAGACTGGAAGAGGCAATAGCAAGGCACTTTCTCTCTACTATCGCTAATGTAAAAAAGGTTCAGTGAAAGCAAACCCTGCTGAGGCCTTGCTACACCAGGGTGTTACACTTCCAACTTGATGACAGGGAAATGAACTCACAATGTCTTCTTTTCAGCCCAGAATACGCTCAGTTCTCTGATATTCTCAGCTGTTTGAAAGCACATGTCTTCTGCCCAGTTTGCTCTCAGTCACCAAGAACAGCCGTGGCAGATGTTTCTCCTTGAGTCGGTTATGTTCAACAAGCAAGGGTTCCTTTTAGTACTGCAAACGTTTCTCTGTGCTTCAGTGTGTGCCTCAGCTCTTCTCCTTTGCTCCCATCTTCTGTGCAATGTCATTGGGGAGGAAGAAGGTTACTCAGTGCCTGGAAAGATCTCTTGAAAATTTATGGACAGTGTTCAACAGTCATCTTATTTTGCACTTCTCCTTCTTTGAGTTTCTTGGCGATAAAGGTACCAAAGACTTAGACAGGCAAAACTGAAAGCACTAATTAACAGATCAAGTGTAAGAGTCCTTTTTGCCTCCTACCATATCATAGCTCCACAGTGTAACAGCCAAAACCAGCTAAATATTTAAACTGGACTGAAAGTAAACACGTAGTTCTATACTGCAGCAATTTAATAGGCCTTAATTCTTCCAAAGGTAGGTGTTCAGCACCATGTGAGTTTCCCTGAGATACACAGGGCTGGCAAGTGGAATACAAGACTATGGGAGACTCATGCCTTCCAGAACAGCTACTGAAAATCCAGTGCAATTACTGAAGGCACCTCAAAAGACTCTAAAAGCCTGTCCTTTGGCAACTGGATTCAATCCTAAGCAACCGAGTAAAGGTTAAACTTAGCATTTTGAAGGTGCTAAAATCAAATCACCTGCAGCAGCGGCAGAATTAACTTCATTTCCAAAATCAAATATGTCTACATTTGTTAGCATTGAGCTGTTTCCATCATTATTTTCAAAGAAAACTGAATTTCTGTTGCTGGCTACGGTTACAGTCTATAAAACGCCATAACAGCAAGCTCTCCATGTGTGTAAGTTTAGAAAATAAGGCCACCTTTCTTCCCATTATGGTTTAATGACTTTCAATGGCTCCATTTATTTTAAAACAAGTTACAACATAAGGCAATTTTGCTACTTGATAGCTTTTGGGTACAATTTGGTTTTGACTTAGTAAACAGATGAAGCTCTCAAACAGTCTGAAATCTTTTGAAAAAAAAATCCTGGAGACAAACTTAAGAAGCAGCAAGCTTCTTCAAGCTTCATGATATTCCCCAAAGAGAAAACCATAAAATATATGGATGATGTGCCAAGTTTTCAAAGAAAGGAGAAAACTGGAAAATCCTGATGAAATTATATCACCAAACATAGCTCCATGTTAGTTACATTATCTTGCCACGTAAGCATTTGTGCTGTGATGGAGTACAAGCACATTTTGCTGAACAAGCTGAAAATGCTTCCTCAGGAGAACAGGCTGACTTCAGCTTTATTCAATTGCTTTGCTTTCAGGCAATTTCTGATATTTCAAAGTGTCTGACAGAATTAAGCCGAATTCACAAACTCAATCATTCAAAATGATATAAATTATGACCTTTAAGATCAGAATGGATATTTCTGAGACAATTTCAGGAAAGTACTATATATTTATGGTAGATTAAAATAATTGACTTTTGCAGAAAGCAGGTGGGTTTACGGCTGCCATATGTGGAAGGTGACATGAATGTTCATGGAGAGTTCACCTGTAGGTTGTACCAAGTGATGTGATCAGGGGCTGTAACCAAGTCAACTATGAAAGATTTGTTATTGTGTCTAGATATGGGGATAGAACACTGCCAGAAACAGTGTGGTGATATTCTAGGATTTATATCAGACTTTACATCCAGCTTGCAACTGGCAGAGTCACATATATCATTACCACGGAGGGCATGATTTGAATTAACCTTGCCCAGAAAACACTGAAAATAATACTATACCAAAAACCTCCTATGATACTGTTTATGAAACCACATATCATGGGAAAAGTATCCTAAAGGAGAAGCTATGTTAAAGAGAACAAATTTCTGTGTGTCTTATCAAGAAATACGATGTGGTACAAAATGACACAACTAGAGACAAAACGTGTGATGCTGTGTGCACCAGCAGGTATCCACGTCGCACAATGAGTAAAACAGACTTCCGCTGAGGAAGTATAGACTTACCTGATCATATGGACAAAGTTGTAGTTAAAAAAATACTATAAAGAAATATCAGGAAATGAGAGCTTGAAGACGGGATGTAATAGTTCAAAGAGGAAATGTTTACCTGCTTAGTACAAGATAAGCTCTAAACATGATAAATAGTTAGAAAGACATACAGACAGACAGAAAGATAAGTCCAAGAGAGTACGTAAAACCAGAGAAAGCTTCGCAAGGGCTGGACTTTTCAGCAGCAGAAGACCATTCTTTATGAAACAAAACACTGCAATCTTTCCAGTCAGATAAAAGCTGCAATTTATTCTAAAAGCAAATCCATCGATAGATTTTAAAAAGGGAGCTACCGAGGTTCTCAAAAACCATTCTTAAGAAGATGGAAACATGGCCCCAGATTTACCAGAGGAGTTTCAGAAATGCCTTCACAGCAGTGAACCCATTCTACAGCACCTCTCCCATCAGGATTTGAAGAAAATAGCTGATATTAGCTTGGATGGTGCTCAGCTTCCTGAGCTGTAAATTGAATTAAGTTTACTGAAGTCACAAGCACCTTTATTTTGTGCAGGCAAACCAAACATTAGTTGGTTTCCAATGCCGTGAAGTTTGCAGTTATTCTGCCATAGGTAATGCCAGTACCACAAAACAACCAAGATTCCTCATTCTATATTGTGTCCGAATGTGGCTTTCATTCATCTGCTGCATGTGCTGGTTTGTGGTCAAGGACAAAACTGATCACCTTCTACTTAGATATGCAAATTTGGATATCGACTTCAAGAAAGCCAAGGCAGAAATCATCATTGGGAGCTTTTCAGACTTACATGTCTTTCTTAGACTTGCAGCAAAAATGATTTAACGAATAATTTTGTTCCAGGACTCTATTCATCCATTTTTAATAAAATGAGCATTTATTCCAAACTTAGCATTCTTCAGCATTCTGTATTAATTCTGTATGGGAATTCTGGAATGTTTAATGTCCTAACTCATCATTTGACTAAGCTTACTGAAACTGCTGGCTCAGTTATGAATTCATTATCTTTTATTTCCTACATATCTCTGCTATGCAAATTTTTATAGCAATAAAATATATCCGACTGCTTTGCTTCCAGTTAATGCAGTATTAATACAACAATGAACTTCATTACATTTCCAGATACATTTTCAGTTACACCAAATTAATATTTGAACTTGATTGATGGAGTCCTGCAGTTGCTCAGGTTGGGATGGCCTTTTTTGCTTCTTTGTTTTTTTTTTTTTTTTTTGTTTTTTTTTGGGTTTGTTTGGGTTTTTTTTAATTGATACAGCTGGTAAGACATTTTGTCTTGGTACTAATGCTGGGTAAAACTTATTTTTATGTATCTTCTGTTTGTGAGATGCTGACTTTTCAAAATCATAGATAATATTTAACTTAGAATTTCATCTCTGGAAGATTGTCTGTTTCAACAGTAAAAATGGCATGTAAAGACCTCATCTAAATACAAGAGGAAAGCCCATCAAAATACTGTCCCTGCTCACACCCATTCCTTCATACTGTATACCTGCAAAGTTTTAAATGCTACAGATTGAAAGCACAGAGGCTGTGCAGCCAAAAAAAAAAAAAAAAAAAAATTTACCTGAGACTTTATATCAGTCTTCAAATAAAGACATAAATTATTCTGTCAGTAGACAGTAGATAAGATAAAAATAATGGGCTAAATTGCAGCAAGTGATAGATAGGCCAGACATTGAGAAAAACATACTACTTGGATACTGAAGTTTTGGGACAGACTGTCTAGAGAAGCTGTAGAGTATCTTCTGCTAGCAGTGTTTAATAAATGCCACTCAGCCAAACACTCATCAGGATGGGGGACAGATAAACTAGGCAATGTCTTAAAATCCCTTCCAGTGTTCTTTTTCATGATTCTGTGAGTAGACTTGCCAGACTGAAATGTTTCTCTGATTAAGGCCTGATGCTACCCCTTGTCTACTGTAAGACTATTTCTCCTTATGTTGTTAGAAACCTGTGATGATGAATAAATGACAGAAGATGAGTTTGCTTTCAGAAGTAAATTTTTGAGCTAGTCCGTGTCTGACAGAGGTATCCAACAAAGCTCAGTTCTAGAAGTTCTCTTCTTTAAGATATAATGGTACTTTCTAGGTCAAGCATCTCAACATTTTCTACAAATATGCTGAAGTAAAGATCACCACCACGCTCAGACACATGACTGTATTCCTGTACCTCATGTAGTTACTGAATGACATCTGAGGGGAATCCTCAACCTCAGGTAGCTTCCACCTGAGGGGTTTTACTAGCCATTTGCAGCAAGACCAGATCGTACACAAGATCAGTTGCTACATCTCAGCTGTCTTTTGGAAACTTGTTAAGTTGCAGCACTGTGGTCAATGAATGACTTCAAAGCTTAACTCACATTGATGAAAATATTCCAGGAGTCCAGGAGCCTAACAACAACTAATACTGTTCCTTAGGCTTCCAGTTTAAGCCACTCTAGAGACACATTATGAACCTATAAAGATGCTTGTTCGGACCACCTATGCCCCTAAAATGTTTCAATAAAGTTTCTAAATTGATTCTGAAAATGGCACCTAGACTTAGAATTTAGGAGCATTTGATTTAAGCACCATTTAGGTGCTTTTGACAAAGTTTTATTTAGCCCTTTTCAAAATGTCCAAGGACATGTTTAACTATTTGCACCTGCATAAACACTGCTAAAGAGGAATGGATGCCAGCAAATATTCCTGGTTATATATACTTTCAAACATATTTCTCATCTCTTCATCTGTATCACAGCTAAATAAGACAAACTCTCTCAGAAACTTGAACCTAGATGCACAGCTGTCCTGAAGGAATATCCAGAGCGTGATGCTGAGGACAACGTAACTGTAGGTCAAAGACAACAACAAGAACTGTCTAGAGTCTTAATCCACTCCACAGAAAGTGAGGTACCAACATTGGTCAATACAGTTATTTCCTTATCCACCACTAGTATTTATTTTATTTAGCTTTAGTTCTGTATTCTGTTTCTTTTTCCTGAATGCCCTGGTCTGTTGGTGATTGTTTTTATACAATTTCATTCTGAATGTTAATTAGTATTTCTGATATCAAACATCTACACAAACACGTTTGTGTCATATTTGTGGCTTATTTTTATTTCAGATCAGGTGCCTAACTAGTGCTTAGAGGATTGCAGCGCACTTGGAATATAATTGTATGAAATTCAGGCAAAAGTGACTATAAAAGCATCAAAGAAAAATAATAGTTTGTAAGTGCAAGTGAAAAGATGCTGAGATTTACATAATGGATTTAGTCAGACACCCCTACTGTTTTATAGAGGGAAAAGTGCATGTGCAGAATAAATAAATCACACTGTGCCATCAGTATGTTGCATCTAACTGCATTAGTGGCTCCATTTTTCCCCTCATGACTTAGGTAGGATGACATATTGGAAAACACATATTTCTTCATTATACTATTTAAACGGTTTGATAAATCTGCTTGTAGATGACAGAAACATTTTTTTATTGCTCCTACTAAGTTATTTATATTTAAAACAAATCATTCATGTGTTTACATGCAGGATCTCAAAACATTGAAAAAAATTTTATTGTGATAATAAGCCCCATCTGTGACTTGGGTAGAACAGGAGCAAAATCTTGTTCTTTGACTTAGTCTACCTTCAGGCTGCCTTGCCATGTACACTTTTCGTAGTACCCACCCTCTAAATCTACTCCGTTCAGGAAAGAGCTGCGTGAATGAGCTCCTTTGTAATGAGTGCATTTTGATCCTTCCAGTACCCAAAGGAGGCCTACAGCAAAGGTGGAGAGGGATTTTTTACAAGGGTATGTACTGACAGGACAAGAGACAGCAGCTTCAAACTGGAAGAAGGATGTAGGGAAGCAGTTCTTCACTGTGAGGCTGGTGAGACACTGGAACAGATTGCACAGAGAAGCTGTGAATGCCCCATCCCTGGAAGAGTTCAAGGCCGGGTTGACTTGAGCTTTGAGAAACTTGATTTAGGGGAAGGTGTTTGTGCCCATGGCAGGGGGGGTGGAACTAGGTGATCCCTTCCAATCCAAACCACTCTATGATTCTACGATCTAAGTTTCAACAATTCATTGAAAAATGGAAATACTGTTAATATTCAGTGAATTTCATTTTAATGTGGCAAAGTACTGGTTAGAAATTTTTACGTTATTAAATCCATTTTTATGGAGACTGAACCTTGTTTTGAAAACGAAGTGTACATAAATTAAATTAATTAATATATTTGCCTTCCATGTTTCCTTTAGTTCTCTTCCTCTACATTTTTTCTCTGTGTTTTTCTGTGCTTTTTTATTTTAAAAAGGATAAGAGGATGAATGGCTTAAATACAGAAAAAAAATGGGGAAAGCAAAAAGAAGGGAATAATATTGAAAGCTTTCAATAAAATTCAATGTATTTTCTTATATTTTTTTTAATTAAGAATCGTTAGAATTAACCTTTACTTTAGCTTCAAAATTGTTCAACATAGTTTAATTTTGGCCAGCTCACTTCTTTTCTTTGTTCAGTGCATCTATACGCTGGAATACATGAGAAAATCTAGTATCTGTGTATATTTCCATTTGCAAAAGAAAAATAAAGCAAATTAAGGAATGTGTTACTGGAGGCCATAGACAGGGTATATTATGCACTTGATTTTGTAAGGCATTGAATGCCTGCAGCTCGCCTTGCACAGAGTGAATTTAAGACACTTGTCACATGACCTACTCTTTTATTAGCTCAGTTGCAGTGGAAAAGGCAGAGCAATAGTATCAGAAATGGAAAATGATGGCAGGAAAAGTCTGGTTGTTGGTTCCATATAGGTGATGCATACAGCTATTCTCAAAGGGTCTCTGCTGAAGGATATAGAGGAAGATAGCAAGAGCAAAGGAAAATGAAGATTTAAGAATAATAGAAAATAATAATTAAAAAAAGCAGAAACTATGTCATAGAATTACAGAATCATCTAGGCTAGAAAAGACCTTTAATATCATCAAGTCCAGCTGTTAACTCAGCACAGCCAAGTTCACCACTAAACCATGTCCCTAAGTGCCACATCTACATGTCTTTTAAATACCTCTAGGGATGGTGACTCAAAGACTTGGACTCCATTTCTAGAGCAATAACTGCTGAAAGAAAAAGTTAACAAGCCAGATGAATCACATGTATGCGAAGGGGCTAATTTAAAGGCATTTTACCAGACGAAGAGAAATAAGTACTTCTAGAGAGTGATTCTGTCCTTAAGTAGTCTGCGTATCTTTCTCTCATGTGAGGCATCTGAAAGCACATAGTGAAATTCAGATGGAATGAAGTTGACATCACCTGGGAAGGTGATGGAACGACTTATCCTTGGTGCCATCTTAAGGCATATCAAGGATAAGAGGGTCATTAGGGGCAGTCAACANCTGCCTTAGTGAGGCCACATCTGGAATATTGTGTCCAGTTCTGGGCCCCACAGTTCAAGAAGGATAGGGAACTGCTAGAGAGAGTCCAGCACAGAGCCACCAAGATGATTAAGGGAGTGGAGCATCTCCCTTATGAGGAAAGGCTGAGGGAGCTGGGTCTCTTTAGCTTGGAGAAGAGGAGATTGAGGGGAGACCTCATTAATGTTTATAAATATGTTAAGGGCAAATGTCACGAGGATGGAGCCAGGCTCTTCTCAGTGATGCCCAATGACAGGACAAGGGGTAATGGGTGTAAGCTGGAACACAGGAGGTTCCGCTTAAACTCTAGAAGGAACTTCTTTACAGTAAGGGTGACAGAGCACTGGAACAGGCTGCCCAGGGAGGTTGTGGATTCTCCTTCTCTGGAGACATTCAAGACCCGCCTGGACACCTTCCTGTGTGATGTCATTTAGGTTCCTGCTCTGGCAGGGGGATTGGACTTGATGATCCTTTGAGGTCCCTTCCAATCCCTAACATTCTGTGATTCTGTGATTCTGTGACCCATGATGACTAGGCACTACCAGACTGGTCCTTCCAACAGTTTCTGCCTTCAGCTGGCCACTGGAAGTCTGACATCCAGCTCATGAAGTACTGGTCTTTCTGTCCGCCTTTCCAGCCATCCACAGCATAGGTATTTCGAGATCAGGCAGCTATGGAGAAACAGGTAAAATTTGATTCCTAGTTGGCACAAAGAAAGGATCGGGTGAAGAACTGCAAACCCCTATAAATCCCTGTAAAACCCAAACCCGCTCTTTAGGCCTCTGAGAATGACGGTTTTGCCACCTAACTACTGCTTGCTGGATAGACTAGAGGTTGGAATGGGCTCATTTCTGAGGGCATCCTCCTCCTGCCAAGGTCATCTGTTCCACCTGATGATGGCCTGCAGAAAATGCAGAGTATCATTTAAATGTTTTTATGAGCATCTTTATTTGCCTGAGAACACGTACTACGCTTCCTGCTGGTGTATTCTCCATATACACTCTCTATATGGATCAGTGATCTTACTGCCTGTTCAATAATTCAGTCTGTGTGCTTTGGCTATGTCATCTTGGGAAAGGAGCCCAGTGAAGTATCAGAGAGCTGCGCCTCCTGTAGGAAGAAGGAGGAAGCTTTCCCTAGGGCTTTCCTGTAACTTTCTTGCAAGCTCGATTTTCAGGCATATTTGCATGGGAAAGGTCCAGTCCCTCAGTCAAGTCAAACGTTCTTCGGTGGGAACCTTTCCTGAAAGTAGACTGCAGCATCAAACTTTCCCGCATGAAGAAAAGGCACCTTTTCCGCACGGAAACATTCAATATACAGAAGCAAGATATTTTTGCCCTGTGCAATGTAACACAACTTAAGACGCGCTGCCTCCAATATGAGGCCAAAAAAAAGAGGGTTGTCTTCTTTTATTCCCAGGGTTTTAAACTCACAGTGTTTCATGGGAAGAAATTCAGTCAAAAGAGAGGTCTGCACGTAAAGCCATCACTCGATCAACAACGCCTCCGCCACTGGCACGACCCCGAGATTTACGCGGGCCCACGGTCTGACTCCCACAGGATGTTCCGCGGGGGTTTACACGAGAGTCCCCGTAGTCCCCTCAGCCACCGCCCGCCACCGCCCCTCCCGCCCCCGGGCAACCACCATATTGTTCAGCGCAGCCCCGGCTCAAGCGGCCGCGGTTCTGCTCAACTTCCCCTCCCCGGCCGCGAAGAACCGCGGTGCAGCCGCAGCCCCGC
>VWZK01003802.1:0-195877 GCA_013396935.1 Baryphthengus martii | reverse complement strand
GGGGGAGCGGCGGCCGGCCGTGCCGGGGCTCCCCGCCTGCGGGGGGCAAGCGCCCGAGAGGCTGAGGAGCGCAAGCGGCAGAGGCGGGGAGGAGGAGGAGGGCAGCGCCATGACTCACTTGCAGGCAGGTCTCTCGCCGGAGACTCTGGAGAAAGCCCGGCTGGAGCTGAACGAGAACCCCGACACCTTGCACCAGGACATCCAGGAGGTGCGGGACATGGTGATAACCCGGCCGGACATCGGCTTCCTCCGCACCGACGATGCCTTCATCCTGCGGTTCCTGCGGGCCAGGAAGTTTCAGCACTTCGAGGCTTTTCGCCTCCTGGCCCAGTACTTTGAATATCGACAGCAGAACCTGGACATGTTCAAGAGCTTCAAGGCCACAGACCCGGGCATCAAGCAGGCGCTGAAGGATGGCTTCCCCGGCGGGCTGGCCAACCTAGACCACTACGGCAGGAAGATCCTCGTCCTTTTTGCTGCCAATTGGGACCAGAGCAGGTAAATGCAGAGCCACCCGCCAGCCTTAACCCCTTCTTTTTCCCGGGCAATGCATGGGAAAAACTGCCAGAGCAGAGAGGGTGAGTGGGCAGCAGGGACACACCCGGCTCTGCCCACAGGGGGCTGGGCAGCAGCCTGGAAGGCAGAGGGAGAAGAAACGTGTTTTGTGGCTTAGGGCTTTTTCAACCTTCTCATCCTTTAGGCTTTGAATTTCGGGAGGAAAATAGGAACTATTCAAGTGCTCTTCTCAACTGCCTGATGTCGGGTTTAAATCCTTCTGCTTCCCCTTAGCCAAAGTGAGCTGGTGTGGCAGATGATGTACTTACCCCCTTGACAAAGGCTGATTACAATCTCTGTGCTGATCATTCTGCTTCAGCATGCACAGAATAGCTCAGGTGCTATAGGAGAAAGTGGGAGACGCTGTTTCCCAAACGGGAGTATCCATCATGGCTTTATAGCTGAAAAGTTTGCCTGTGCAGGAAGCTGAGGCTCCAAATCCTTTCCCTCAGCTAAAGAAAGCTCTTCCTGAGCCAGCTGGAAATGCCAGGATGGAAGTTACAGTAACCACTTTTCCCCAGTCATGCTGCTCTAAGTGTGAATTCCCTGCATAATAAGATCCAAGCACACAAAGCTTTGGTAGCAAACTGAAGAAGTCTAGTACAGTCCCTAGAACAATTTCTGATCCTTTTAGGTACTACTCTAGGCCAAAGATGATTTAGCAGGCTGACCCAGGAGCTGTTTTGCATCAAGGTCCTTTCTTTTAGCAATAGGCTTGGTACTATGTGACACTATTTAGTTATTCTAAATACTTCATTGGGTGTCATGCCCAGTTTCTCCTGTAGTCTAAAATTACATCCACAAAAATTGCTTGATTTTCAGTACATGTAGATGAATGAATCCATTAAGAGTGAGCTCTAAAGCATACTCCTGTGAGTGCTGCATTGTTTGCCTAGGCTCCCAACTTGAGAGCAGGTTTAGGATCTGAAACACTTCTTACTGAGAAAACTTAAAATCTTACTAGTTGCTTTCACATGAACCCAAACTGTCTTTTGTGCAGTCAGCACAGGCTGGGCACTGGCAGTGCTGAACGCTCAGTGCAGATATCCCAAGCTCAGCTATTTTGAAACAGGAGGGCACGGACAGCTAGCAATGTGGGTAGAAAGGACAAAATTTGGGGGGAATTGGCATACTTAAGCCTGCCCTTGAAGTGTTTATGTAGCTGTCCTCTTGCAGGCTGTGTCAATAGCCATTCTAGGGAGTGATCCCACAGCTCTCTGCAGCAGTCCATGTTACAGCTAGAGATGGATCTCTGCCTAGAGGGCTGCTGGTCTACCATGGCTTTCCTCCTCCCCAGAGAGGGTAGCTACATCCACAGTGCCTACAGAGAGAGTTTCCTGGCCCTTGCTAACCCGTGAATCATGCCCAGGGAGGGGGAAAAAACTGTCTGGCACAAATCAAAACTGCCCACGACCAGACTAGCTAGAAAGTGTGGGTGAACATATGCAGAGCTGGGGCTAGCATGCTTTTCCTGCTACAGTTTTCTGGCAGATGGAGCCAAAGAAGCTGAGTGAACAAGCAGTAGTTATGAGGCTAGGGACTCTCTGAGCTTCATTTCCTCCATGAGGACCTTATTTCCCACATAAGGACTAGGTCAACTTTTTACTTTAAAAACAGTTCCACAAACTCTTAAAAATCCCTGAATGAAGAATTAGCAAAGAAGATGATGTTTAGGCCTTTTATTAAGGCATGCATTAAGTCAACCTTGAAGAAGTTCCCCTGTTAAAGGTAATGTGACCTACTCTATACGGTTATTTCTCATTAACGAAAAAACCCCCAAAGCTTTATGTGACAGTTTTCAGATCATTAGTTCTTAGTCAAAAGAGCACCAACAACTTGAATTCAGAGATGAAGTAGCATTTAAAAAAAAATTGCCCTGCAAAAAGAAAAGGTTTATTTTCTTCTTTATTTTGGATGTGCTAGTATTTAAACTACAGGAGATCAACTGTCACAACTAAAGTTATTGTGATCTTTTTCATGAAGTTCTATCGGTAAAATTCTTATTTATGATGTTATAGGAAAGTGACTAGGCTACACAGGGGTATTAATGGCTGTGTTTGCAATTGGGTCCCTATTGCCTTCAGCACTGTCTGCCCATAGTACGCCCCTCTAGGGCAAGGGATTTGTTTTCAGATAGACCACTCAGACAAAGGGGAGAGAGCTGAAGCCCAGCTGCGGGGAGTGGCTTGCTCCAAGGCACATGACCAGTCAGTGACAGATCTGGGAATGGAGCTAGGTCGCTCTCTTTTCTAATTAATTTACTGTCTTCCATTATCTGATGTTCGGCAGCTGAATCTGGGGAGCACTCTGTATGGAATGTGTGCTAGAGCTGCCACACTATGTTTCAAGCTTATGCCTTAACTGTTATGAGATCTTACAGTATGTAAAGCAGTGCTCCTCTTCCAGCAACACTGGGAGGATTGCTTCTTGTTCTCTGTCTTGTTAGGACCTCTTCATAAACTAAGTTTATGAAGCACAGCAAGTCTGCAAATTTATCATGTGTGTAAAACTTATTATTGCCAGCATGTAACAATTAGAAATAAAAAGTTCCAATTTGTTATTTAAATGAATAGCAGACATACTATAGATGATTTATATAGTACCATCAGCCTATGATTTACCTAGTTCCAATTAGAAAGAAAAGCGTGGGAGGCAGAAAATTCCTATGGTAAAACAAGCCTGTGTACTAGATGTTAAATCATAAAATTAAAGCAGGGCCTGAAAACTGTACCAGATGTCCTACCATCTGAACAACTAAATCAGACATGTATTTAAAGCAAACAATAAAAGGAAAGGTGAAGGATAATGCCTTGAGTAGCCCAGCAGCTTTCCAATGGGACCCTGCCTAATCCTCCGTCCTGTCTCTGGTATGGGGAAAATGAAGGTGGGTGACATTCCTGCCAGGAGACTGGATAGCACTCGGGAAGGGACCCCTACTAGCTTCCAGATTGTTGATTCATAAATACATTTGGCTTGTAAGTGTGTACCTGCATTTGAAGACTCCCCTTTTCTTAACATGCCCAGCTGGTGAAGTTTCTTTTCAGTTAACTGTACAATTAACTTCAGCTTTCAGTGGCAAGGGATTTGTTGTTGTGCATGTTCTTCCGTATGCTTCGTGGCGCCCTGTACACAAATTCCCCAGGAAAATCAGTCTATTTTGATGCTATTATTCAAAGTCTTTCCCATTAATTATCTCTGATTTTTTTCATAGAAAAGTACAGTAGAAGAGTGCAGTGATACCTGGTTCCTGTCCGTGTCACAGTGACCCAGTCAGCTCACACTATCCTCAGTGAATATGGGAATCCAATGCACTCATTACTGTTAGCTCTGCTATTGCATCAGATGATTTATAGCAGGGCAAAGACGGAGTCCACTGGTTTCCTTTCAAAACTATGCTTTCATGTGCAAAAGTGCTATCAACTTTTCTTTTCCTCTCATTAAATGAAAATTTAAATTCTGCGGATATTAGGAGGCTGGTCTGCTCCTCAGCTCACCATTAACCACAAGTGAGTTGGCAGGGTAGTTTTCAAGCTCTGATGGAGGCAATATGACAAAATAAATAGCGATGCTAACAATAATAACACATTAACAATTACAAAATAACTGATTAACAGAGGTATTTTTTGTTTGGAAGTAATATCTTTCAAATAATAATAATTAACTAGTGCAAACACTTGTCATTTTTTTCTGCAATTTCTTCTGCTGACTGATGCGGCCTTATTGTTTCCTAGCTTTCCCCCAGGTATCTATATCTGCCTATTATCACTTGTATTTAGACTGTGAGTGTTTTGGCTAGGGATCTTTTTGATCAGTGATAATGTAAAATGTAGATCAGCTGAATCTTCATCTGTGGCTGTGACTTATACACTGGGCTAAGGAGTAATGAATGGTAGTAAATCTGAATCTAATAGCTAACCTGCTAAAATATTTGAACTTATTTACATTTTTCTATGTATTTTTGTAACACTGGTGATGCTTTTTGGTTTTAGAACAAGGGCTCCCAGGACATGCTGCCACTATTTAACAGAATAGGTATACGTAAAGTTTTGATCTCCCATCTCTTCAGCATTCAAATCTGTACTTAGACTGACAAACCAAGGAGATCTGAGGCATCATTTCTAGGTACTCCTTTGTGTATCTTGAGGGCTCTTGTTTCACTGAAATTCTAAAAATATTAAGCCAGAGCAGTAAATTAGAAATGGGATGATGGCTCTGAGACTTGATCACCTTTCTCTTTTAAACAACAGTGGCAAAAGAGCTGATTTGACAGAAACCTTTACTTATCCTGTACTTCAGGTGATGAGCTTAAAACACAGATCGTGCATTCCTTACATGTTTGGGACCTTCAGGAGACATGTGGCTTAAATTCAAGCAAAGAAGACTTACCATTTATTTCTTCTAGTTAACGGTTTGCATGCTGAGAGGCAAACTAATGTCACTCAATTTTAATTACCAAAATAACTTGAAATTTCTTGATATCAGGGTAAGATGACAAATAGCAATAAAGATAATATGGCAACTCTGCCAGATCAGATTATCTGTTGTTCAGGGCAAAAGTGAATCGACTGGAACCAGAAACTGGTTAAGCAGATGATATGGTGGATGCCACCCATCATCAAGAACATAAAATATTGAAGACAGCTGACACAGTTGGACTTGACATGAGACATCTGTACCCTGCATTCTGCCTGTCTCTTTTCTTTCTGTGCCCTCTGGGAGTGAAGAGGATGCACAGACCGCATAACCAAGAAGTAAAGGTGAAAGATCATAGTGGTGTACTACCGAGAGTTGATAGCAGTGTCTGCCAGACTGTTTTTTTCAAGAAATCCTTGGAAATATGTTGAATCTGTTCATGTCCCATAAAAAATTCTCAAAGATCTTTTCTGTAAAAGGGAATTTACTGCCGATGTTTAATTACAAGAGAGTGGGATGCTCAGTTAATTGTTAGAGCTGTTCTGTTCTTGACACACCAAGACCTCAGTGAGGCATTACCCTAAAAAGCTCTGTTGCTGTCACGGTAGAAATGGTAGCCATCCCAAAGCGTTTGAAAGTATTGCTGTCAGTGTGGCTATTAACTTGTGAAACCTTCCCAGGCTCATTGCTTTAAAGTCAACCTGAATGGAAAATTTCAAGAAGTAGCAGAGTGTGTCTGCACATCAGTCCCCACCTCTTTTGAATTCGAGTTGGGACTCACATAGAAAAGGAATGCTAAGAGTGCTTTATATAGGTGAAAACCTATTTCCAACGTTTGTGATTGATACACATTAACAGCTGGGCTAAAAAACTTGTCTAAGCTTTCCTTTGAATTAAGCACGGTCCTATAAATAGAGGGCATTAAATACATTTAAATTAACCATGAGTTCTCGATTATCCTAGCAATTAGTAATACCTTGCTAGCTACAGTATATCCCATAATAGTCTGTTTAAATAAGTGAATGCAACTGAATTTAGCCATAAATAAATCAGGATTTATTTCTGTGCAGCCTAACTCCAGGCTACTACAGAACATGCACTGCAGAAGATCAGGCCCAGCACATCCTACGTACCTGACAGCACTGGAGCATTCATTGCAAAACTGGGACCAGGGCAAAATGAGCACCTTGTTGTCCCATAAAAACACACTGTTACTTAACACAGAATTGGAAGAATAAAACAATACCATCTTTTCCTCAGACTGAACAGCATGGTTTCTTAAAATTAAAGGCTAATGTGTTGGGTTTTAATTTTTTTTCTTTTCTTTAAAGTAGAATGGCAGTCAGAGCTATCTTGGACCAAATTTACTTCACACTCACTAGCTTATCCCATTTTTCTCACTTTTGATTGGTTATATTTCTGTATCTATATGGAAAGTAATTTTAGTGTGGAATATAAGTTTCAGCAACACAATCCAGAGTAATTTTTCCCACCTTCTTTTTTATATGGGATTTTAATTCCCCAAAGTCCAGCAAAGGACAGAGCATATTTTATGGCAGAGCCTGTGCACTGTGCATCCTAGTGCTGACATGAACAGTGGTGTGAAATGTTGGACAGCATGGGGTTGGAGTGGATTAAAGATGAGTCTTTATGCAAATAACTCTGCTGTGTGAAAGCCTCGGTTTATTTTCTTTAATCATGTTTCATTTGCTCGGGCTGTTCAGCTGATACGTTCAATACTGAGCTTGCCCTTTGCACCACCTAAGATTTCATCTATCACACTAGATTTACATTTCTGGCTTGCTTCAGCATGTGTCCAGAGTAAAATGTGCTTTAAATATCCACTAATGGATTTGTCTTTCTTTTCTGGTTTTCTGGACTATACTTAAGTAAGGTATCAAAACCAAGAGAAGTCTGTTACAGAATGAAGGATAGCTCCTATCTTCAGCTTATTGCCTTGAAGGGTATTTGAGATGGGAAGCTTGGTTATTAGTGACATGTCCCTGTATACTCCTGTTGTGGCTTTTTAGACTTCAGATACTTTCCTCTGGCAGAAAGTGTTCCAGCTTCTTTTGGTTTTTTGGTAGACCTGTGTTCTTCAGGACTTGTTTTACTGAGAGGACAACTTTTTGTTTTTTTCCAGTGAGCAAACATACAATATTGGTCATTGTTGTAGTGAACAGTATTTCTTATCCTACGCAAACCTGCAATAGGAGCTATGGTGATAGTGAATATGCCATAGATTTGTGGAGGACCAGCCTTATGACCATTGGTTACTTTCTGTGGTGGCTGAAATCCTGGTCTCATTGATGCCTGACAGTTTTCCTGTTGACTTCAGTTAATTCAGGACATAATTAGGTGTATTTGTTTTCACATGTATACATCTAATATTTATCACTTAGGTATATATAAAAGCATTTTATGGCCAGTCTTAGAGACTTGTTTGGCCTCATAAACAAAGAATCTTTACATCTAGTGCACCAGATTTCTATCAGCCTTGTGCCAGTAGGGAGCCGTTAATCCAGGGCATGTGATGTCCCCTTGAACTCCCTAGGGAGATCTACATTAGTAACCTGGGGCTCACCTTTGTGGTCTGGATGTAGGGTGCTTGCAGCAGCCTTCTGCTTCATGGAGCTCTTCTCTTGGACAATGAGATCCTCTGAAGTGGGGCAGCATAAATGTCAAGTGGGGTTGAGGCTAATTCTAGGGTTTGAGTGGTTTCTAATGTCTGGTTTTTGTATGAGCTCTGGTAGATGATCATCCTCAGAATAACGCATTAGCTGCTCTCCCACTGTGTCACTTGATGTAGTTTCCTTCCCAGTGCAACGTTTGCCCTGGTAAAGCCTTTTACAGAGTGTATCTCTATCTAATTTCATGAAGCAATAAAAAAAAAAAGTATTTCTGAGACCTCTACCACCATGTGGAGGTAACCAAGGGTTTGAATGCAGTTTGCTGTGTTCTGAGCGTATCCCCAAGCGTGAGAATGACTCCAAGTTCTCTCCTTCAGGCTAAGCGTGTGTTTTAATTCTGATGCTGGCAGTTGTACAAAATGCATGTCGTACAGGGGATTTTTAGTGTCCGTGTTGATGAAGTTCCCTCCACTGTCCATGCATTAGTGCTGTGTTGGATAGGTAGACCGGTCTGCAGATACACTAGGCAAACCAAGACCTTTTATAGCCAGTAAAACTATCTATAGTCTTCATGCTGCCAAACACTCCCTACACATCCTATGATGTATGTGCAAAGTCATTTGGGAAACAGCCGATGAACAACTTCGTTTTTTCCTCAGGTCGTTCTTTGTACTGTGGTACTAAGGATGTGTGTTTTATGGCCTGTTCAGAGGCCTCAGAACCCACAGTGGCATTTTTCCCGCAAGTCCAGCAGTTGGACTTGGGGGAGCTGCCTGGAGCACCAGCCATGCTTTGCCAAAGGTGTTGACTCGGCTACACCAGACCCTGTGCCCCTGGGCAGGTTTGCTCAGGGTAGGCAGGGTGCTCCAGCTTTGCTTCACTGAGCCTACTGCAAAAATGGGACTCTGGCCTAACAGGTCTTTGATGATCAAATTGTGTCAGCAATTTTAAGGATCCAAGTTTTGAACATTTTCCTTCAAAACAGATTTTAAGGCATGTCCTTTATTCCCCCATGGACAAAATTCCATTTACAGAAATGTTCTCTTTTTTTTTTATTTCCTGCCAAAAGTAAATAGAGAATTTTAGCATTTAGAGGATTTCCATAGGGTAATAACAGAGAAGAATTTTTCATGTGATATTTCCTTTCTCAGTTGAAAAAAAAAAAGTGAACAAGAAAGCATGCCAAACTTCCTGTAAATCTTAGATCTCAGAAAATGAAAGCCTTAGAAAAAAGTTAAATCTCAGAAAAGTGAAAACAAGAGGAGTGAATACGCAGACTTTTTTTCTGAGTCAACCAAACCAAATTCAAAACAAAATAAGGGTCTCCAAACCAAAGAGAAGAATCATAAAGAACAATGCTTCCCCTAATGTTTTCTGGGAAAAACACACTTGTTCACTTGCATTAGGCTGACATTGAGTTCTTATCCTAGTCCCTTTCTTAGGATTGCATAGTTGGGAAGTTCACTGTGTTTTAGTTGACTGAAAAAAAACAGATGGAAAGTTCTGAGGAGTGAGGTAGAGCAGATGAGTTTCATTTGTGTTATTTCCCTTTGCAGGTAGTTTCAAAAAGTAGTTATCTACACAATGGAAGAGTGTACTCATAATAAAGAAAGAAAAATTCAGAATAATTTAACGTGATTTCTAAATTGGCACACATCCAGCAAAGGCTGCATATGTGGAGGATTTCTCGGTACACTCAACAATTTTGAGAACTTCTATGTTTGATGCCATCATGGCAGACTTTTAAAGGACTGTATTAAAAAATACCTACAGAAACACCGAAGATTTAACTATTTCTTTTGTTCCTGGAACATTTTCTTATCTGATATTTTTTCTAGTTTAGGTTTCTAATGATGCATCTGATACTGCAGTGCAGATTGGAAAATTTGCATCTGTTTCAGTAACTGTTTATCTTGCTTTTAAAAAATGTTTTTGACTATAAAACATAGCCTGGAAAAAATCAAAACTTAATCTCTTACTTTCATTTCTCTTAAAAAAAAGCAGATAATTCAGGTGTTTTGATATTCTTTTAGAAAACCAAGAAGCTAAACTGCAAGTTGATTAATAACTCTATTATATGGCAGTCTAAAGATGACATTGCTGTATATATTTAAGCTATTCAGCTGCTGTATTAGGTGCTTTAGCTTCAAAAAAGACAGACTATACTCAGCAGGGCTTGGCAATATGGAATTATGTCTTCTTTTACGAGATCATTGATCTAAGAAAAGATGATGTGCGTATATGTAAACCACATAATTATATATCGAAAGTGGCATCTTTCTAACCTTAAATTTAACATAAAAAATTCCAGGACTGATAAATACCACATTCCAAACTTACTCCTGAAACCACATAATTTGAGCATACAAAGTACTCCTTATTCAGAAAACAATTAAGTAGCTCTTAAAAGGCTGCTATTGCTCTTAACCAGAAATACCTCAAAGCCTTAGTGTCTGTTACTTTCTGCTTTCAAGATCCTTGAGTTATCAGCCTTCTGTAATACCCTTTGTAGATTTAAGAGAAAACATGCTCCATGTCTGAGATTGTTGCCCCTTTCCTAACCAAATCTCCCTTCAACATTCACAGGTACACACTGGTGGATATTTTGCGCGCCATACTTCTTTCTTTAGAAGCCATGATAGAAGACCCTGAGCTTCAAGTGAATGGATTTGTTTTGATTATAGACTGGAGCAACTTCACTTTCAAGCAGGCCTCTAAACTCACACCAAGCATGCTCAGATTAGCCATAGAGGGCCTTCAGGTAACATTATTTTCTTTCTTTTCCTAATTCTCCTTTGTTTTGCAGTTCATTACAAGTCTAGGTGGCTACAAACAATCAAAAAAAAAATAATCCAAGAACTTCTGAATAGCAAAGCTGTTAACACCTTAAGGTATGAGTGAACAGAACCAACAAGCTACAGTGGCACGAGCTAACGCGTGAGCTCAGTCAGCTAACTGCTGATGTGCGGGCTCCTTCTTTGCCATAAATGAAAGGTAACTCCTCTGTCTTTATTCCAAAGTGGCGGACTTCCTGTAAATTCAAACTCTAACTTCTGCAGTTTCAAGTTAGAAGTAATCAGTTTATCATGTCATTGTGCATTGGACTTGTGTGGGTTGCTTCTGCCACATCAGGTTGGTGGTTTTTTTTTGTTTTTGTTTTTGTTTTTTTTTTTTTTGTTTGTTTGTTTGTTTTTTGTTTTGTTATTTTTTTTATTACACAGTAGACAGGTTCTGTATCATTTTTCCTGAAAAGCGTGGAACACTGTGATTAGACAGTTAGCTGGGACTATTTACTTAAAGTTTAGCATGTCCTTCGCTCTTTTGCTAGATTAGAATTTATTTGCACAGCAGCTTCTGGGATTGACTATGCAGTGATTTAAATTTCTTTCTGCTCGTTGTAAATGCACTTTACATGACACAGGTGTGTTGTTGGAAAGGATACTATACAACTCTTGGCTGTCTCTTATTAAAATGAAAAACTAGAATCTGTAAAGTACTTATTTGCTATGCAAGCTTGAGTTGCTATGTGAAAAATACCAGTAATTCACTCCTATGGCAATGTGACTTGGTTTTACAAGGATATATATTCCTTTTCTGTGATGTTTTTGTCATTTATATATTTTTATTACTCACAAAACAAAATAACAGCCTTATCTTTGAACTTTTTTCACTTTGATATTGTGATTTTTGAAGAAACATGTATAGCAGTGGTATGGAGTTTCGATCTAGATCTTGAGATGGCTTATTTAGCCTGCTACTTCACACAAAAGGGAAGTGACAGTTGTGAGACAAAGATCTCAATTTTCTTTTGGTTGTTTCCTTATGCAATGGGGTGATACCATGGTCTTGAGAACTGTATCAGAAGGCAGCAGTGAGATCTGTACAATACTAGTGCTGCATTTCTTTTTATTGCATTCAAAGTAATTTTCTTTTTTGTGCTGTTTTTCAAGTTAGCCATTGATTTCTTGTTTAGAAAATGAATAAATACTTCCGTAGTCTTTGTTTTTAAATAGTGGTGTCTCCTTGTGGACATTAATCAGAGATAGTTGCTTTGAGGAGAGCTGCAGTAGATAATTGCATCTGAAAATACGATGGATGACCTGCCAGACTTCAGGTGGGCTCTGAGACTCTGTTCTCCTGCCATTGGCTGGCTCATTACTGAGTTGAGGTGAAGTCCCTTGGATTAATTTACCTACACCCCAGATTTGTAAATTTGAATATCTTGATTCTGATGTTGGCCAGCACGCAGCGAATAATTTTGGTCCCACTATCTTCAGTCCTCTTGATTGAAGACAAGTAAAACTGGGCGTAAAATACTCCAGAGGAGGAAATGAGAAGGCACTGAAATGGCAAATGTGAGCTAAAACTCTCACAACACTTGAGGACTCAGTCCTAATCTGTGACAGTATTGTTATTTATAAGCAGCAACTTTTACAAGGCCTTTTACTGCAATTCTTTTTAAAAAATCGATTGGTTGGACTCTCATAATACAGCATTTAAATTTCTGTGGAGAACTACTGAGGGAATGAGGGCTAAAATTCTTATACTAGCAAAATTAACTGACTCTCTAGTGATATTTTCCCAGTAGTTATACTACTTGGGTTGTTTATATTTAATTTCTGGGTTTGTGTTTTTTGTTTTTTTTTCATTTTCCTTTACTTAGACATTTTCTCTGTATAAAGATATTAGCATCAATGGAAAGGACTAAAGACAACTATACTGAGCATCTTGGTGGGAGAACCTCAATTCAAAACCAATTGTTATCAGGAAGGAAATGAGAGGAAAGCATGGTCGAAAGGTGGTGCAGAGACCCTGGAGAAGGCATAGGTTTACTTGCACCTTCTTGCAAGATTTCATGCCTGAAATGTTACATGCCCTTACCCTCAACAGGGACTGCCTTTTCTTTTATTTTGGACAAAAATGCCTAGCGGAAACATCATCTGATGTTTCTGAATGATGGCAAAATAAAAAGTGCTTAGTCAGGTGATATGAAAAAGAACAACTCACACACACTGTTTATTTATGATCTTTGTAAATACTCTCTGTTTAATCAGCGAAATGAAATTTACTTTGGCTTATAAGATTTAACAGGACTCAAGATGCTGAACTTTACCATTTGGGGAATTTCAATATTTATGTTACTTGGGTGGAAAGGGACAGGGAAAGTGGGATTAGTGACCACCGAATTTGATGTTAACCAAATCCCTTTGCCTCCTGAATGAAATTGACTAAATTTGCATTAATTTGCTTACCTTCTATAGTGAGCAGAATTTTCAATATGGTATGTACTAAAGAGTTTATTACAAAATGTGGCATTTCTAGGCTTTTCACAGCTCTTTATTTTTCAGTAATTGCTTTTGAAATTAAGATAATAAAATATATATATAGTTTTCTACCAAAGACAAGTTCTGCTTTACACTCTGTCTGCATATATATGTTAAAGGGGAGTATGAAAAGAATCATACCCCTAATTGACTTCCATACAGTAGAAAAACCTCCTAGGTAGTTGTTTCCAGGAAAAGACCCTTTTGGCCATGGGATTTTTTGATGTTAAAGGACAGTGATTATCTGTAAACTAATATGAATTTCCAGCATACACATCCCAACAGTGCTATACCGACCAATTGGTGCAGTCTAAGTCAGTGCTGATTTTTAGATCGAATGCTTATTGTAGCCAAGAAGCAAAAACCTACAATGGAGACTGGGGCACTCAGCTGGGATTACTGGGGTGCTCTAGTCCCATCTGGGGAGAGCCAACACCAGGTGCTAAAGTCAGGGCATGGGTTTTAGTCTCCTCTGTCAAAGAACATTTTCCTTCAGCTCAGGTTTTGCAGCTCTGAGCTCTTAGGTACTCCCAGGCACCTAATCCAGACAGACCCTTTTCAGAGAATAAAGAGTACTGCATGTAGCAATTGCTTATGTTCTTATTTGTCACTGCAGAAGATGTAGAGACTCTTAAGTGTAAATCCTCCTTCTCACTGTTGAGGACCAACATAAATGCTGTAGTCACTAGCATCTGCAGGGAAGAATATCACTCCTTTTTTCCCAAAAGCACAAGTTGAGTCATACACTGGGTATGGGTATGATTCTTTTCTTTGTGTTAATCCTCTTATTAAGTATCAAGAGAGCATTTCTTTTTTTATTTTCACAAAGCAGGTAAAAAATGCCAAAAGACTGAAAATTGAATTTGAAAATTATATTTAAAGTTCGAGTTTGTTATTAAATCTAACAGACAGCTTTGGGGGTAATTGCAAGTGAGCTTTGCAAAATGGAAAGTTGTGTGTATGCATAAGACACAAACTGATTAATTGATATTTAGGATTATAAAACCTGGAACACTAAATCCTTCTTAAATACTTGATTTCTGTTTAGCTCGTAATAGTAGTTGCATACATGACAGATTTGTTTTGCATGTTGTCACTCAGGCAGGCTGTACATCCAAATGCTTAGTAAAACTGGGTGGTTATTAGAGGCCGAATATTAATGCTTTTCCTCTGTGTAAAAAGTTGGGGAAAAAAAGATGATACACATTTAAACTGGGAGCTGCACACGTGTGGACGGTCAAGTTGCTTTTGGTTGAAGATATCTACAGGAAGAAAGAGCGACAGTGTTGTGGAGGACAAGGCAGGTCTTTCAACTGATTGTGACTTTTTTTTCGTAACAAAGGAAGACTTCATAAGCTAAAACAAACTTACTACTGTGAACATGAAATTAAACCAGAAAGAACACAAGGACAGCATACTTGCAACTGCTATTGCTATCTAAACCCATCTTTCAAACATCTGTTTTTGTGAGTTGTAAGGACAACATCCCCAATCAGATTTGCTGCAGCAATGTAAGATGAAAGTAACAGTGACCAGACCATGTACAGTCTGGTGATGAAAGGGATGGGACTTTACTACTCCCATTTTCTTTAAGCATGAATTTATCAGTATCTTACAGAGAATCCTATCTAATGTCATGGTTGGTTCACCTTTCTATTTAGATATCCACAGACAGTGCTTAAGTTTTGCCACCTAGTTCTGGACTATATCTATGCAATCAGAAGGTTGCGGTGCCAAGAATTCATTAAGTCAGGAGCTTCCAGAACTAACGATGTTTCTGAAAAACAGTATTTTGTCTTCATATAATTACATGGTCACATGTTTTGTGCAGTGCATATGATTGTTAATAGTGAGCTTAAGGAAAAGTTACTCATTACTAGCAATGAGATCAGTGAGCAGCAAACCACAAGAAAAAAGGAGCTTTAATTGTCTTTGCATCCAAACTTAAAATCATAAAAATCACCCATTCAGTGGATTTTCCACCAGTTTTTGAGAATAGGGTTTTGATACTTCACATAGTGCTTGAGGCAATATTAAAAAATAGCAGGCTCAAGTTTTTGATGGGAGTATCTTCTGTTTTCAGCAGAGTTACTAAATCATGTAGCTGCTTTTGTCCTTTTTTTTTTTTTTTTTTTTAATCAAAGAATTAAGCTGGTTTTAAATACTAGTCCCCTGAGTCTAGGACCAGCCCAGAGAGTGAAGAAATGTGCTTGTAAACAGCACAATTTTGTACCACTTCAACTCCTGTCCTGTAGCAGCAGCAGCAGAATAGGATATTTTTCCTAAGAGCTTGTTATTTTGTGAGAGTTTGCCTACATTTGATATTCTCTACTTCTGAATGGACCATCAAAAAGGCATGACAGCAATTTACTGTGGAAAGAGAGTGGACTGGAAGTAATCGTTAGTTCTGTCTCCTCCTCTGTGGTCTGAATGGGCTTAACCTGCCAGGTGAGAAAGCATTTGATGGCTGGAGCTCAAGTTCAATTGCTTACAGGGATGTCTATCTAGACACAGCCATTACTCAGCGTGGTCCCAGCTGTTAACCTGGTACCTGAAGACAGAATAATAAACTTCCTTGCCAGATTCTTTTATGATGCTCATCAATAAAAAAAATCATTGAATGATTATCAAATGGCAATTTATTTATTCTCACAAACACACTATTGAGAGGAGGTAATACTATTATCTCTTCTTTGTTGTTTTTTTTGGGTTTTTTTTCCAGCTGAGAGCTATTCTGCTGAAGATTATTGTTAAAAATATCTGCTAATTTGAAATTCCTACTGGGACAGGACATGGTCTAATTTTCAATCACCTTTTATGTTTTTGAAGTCCAGCTGCCATTTATTTTTGATCAGAAGGATTCAAGGCTTCTAAAGTCTTGAGCCTGAACCCCCAAGCCAGGAGTCTGAATTCTAGCATAGCCTAAATGTAGAGCTTCTCATTAGATGCTCTGAATACACGCAACGCCACATGGGCTGCTGCCTCTTTGAAGAAAATGGTACAAAGCAGTAAAAATGGAATTCCCCTCTTACCCCTAGAGACTCTGCCATGTGGCATCTTATTGAAAACTGCAGGGATGCTTAATGGAGTTAAATATCCACTACCCAAACACTGCCACTGGAGGCAGTGGAGTAACTGCCTGCAGTAGATTGTCATCTTCCATGCGATCCTGCATAAGAAAGAGAGCGGGCACTCTGCCAGTGGTTTGCAGCTATTTGCTGTAAGCAAGGCGTGATTAGTTGTGGGGATCTTGGCTTTCATTCAGGCACTTTAATCTAACTGGCACAGATTCTTCTGCCCGTTCCTCCTGCCCTTTTCCCTCTGAGCAGTCTTTGCCCCAGTCCTAATGCTTCCCCAGTTCCTCATCCCACTCCTGTTGACATTGCCTTGCTTTGTTCTAGTCTTCACCTATATGTTTCTTTGTATCGTTGTCCTGATCTTATGCTCCATAACCGCAGTTGTCATGGGTGATTGCACGGCATCTTAAATTCATCTTAGACTCCTAAGAAGTGTGAGCATTTTGTGGTCTCACTCTCCAAATGCTCACCACATCTAAACAGCTTCAAATCTCCCAGTTTCAAATCTCCCAACTTTACATCTACTCTTAAACAATGTTCCAATTGCTCTTTGCACTGCTCTGGAAAGCATCACTAGAGAGCAAGTCCTAATCTGTTCATGTAGCAAGTGAGTCCTCTAGCCACCAGGCTGTTATGGAAACAGTCATTGTCGTCCCTCAGACTGGAACAGATCTCAGGGCTCACGAGGTCAGGCAGGAGTTGTTGGGAGCTCCTGATGTTGTAGTGGAATGACATGACATCATCTGGGAAAAGAAAACTTTTTGATCTGAAGTTTGCTTCTACTTCAACAAAGTAGTCATGGTTCATGAAGAAGCCAGTGAAAAAGCTCCTGGTTGACATTTTTCCATCATTTCTGTCAATATATCTAATTGAAGTTATTGCATCTTGGGAGAAAGAAAATAGAAGAGATTCTTCTTGTATGTGCAGACTGCCTCTTGCATGAGCTTTTGCTAAATGCTAACCACTTTTCTGTTTTATTTACTTTTATTGGGAAAACTGAAGCTATATGTATGAAATACAATGACTAAATTGTTCTGATTAAGCTGAAAAACTAATACTATGCTAAGGTGAGTGGCACCAGCATGAGAAAAGATGGACTTGTAGCACAAACTCAGTGTAGGGAATTAGCTCTTGGCACTGTGATTGACTTCGCTGTTGTCACTGGTAGGCCACAGTTCAACAACTATATGGTTATGACCATTCTTCAGCTTCAATATATATTATTATTTCTTGAAGTGATTTTCTCAGTCAAGGTCTAAATGGTTCTCTTTGCTTCAGTATTTTAAGGCCATGAAGGGAATAAATAGTCTTCTTCCTTGTAAGGTCACTGAGAAATAAAACTAATTTGTTCTAAACTGTAATATCAGGGACAGAAGACATATATTAAGATCATAGTTCCTGCTAAGGCAAGATTATCTCATGCATTATATTTTCTAGTACTTCACACAGCTCAAAGTCTTGAAGGCAGATCTGGCACATTCTTTGGAAACGTTTCTATGACTTCTTGCGCTTCAGATTTCCTCTTGGCATTAATCCTAATTTTTCTATTTCAAAATGTCACCTCCTATAAAACTCTTCTTTTTCATCACGTGCTCTTGGGTCCAAAGTAGAAATTGGTGTGTGACGCTCAGTGAACCAAAAAAACTAATTGTTTGATGGAGTATCTATCTGTAAGAGCAATGAGACCTGGAGATGTTTCTCCTGTCTCATTTGCCGCTGGAGATTCTGAGTTGTAAAATCAATGGGATCCTCTTTATTTGGGCAACTTAAATATATATTTTTTTAATATTGCCCAAGTCATCTGTGTTATCAATCTATTTTTTATATGCATCTTTCAGATTTACCTTGTAAGGGTATTCTGGATTGGTTTTGGAAGTATATTTTGAAATCAGCCTAATCTTTGTTTTCAGTGATGCTCAAATCCTCAGTATTCTCATTAGGCTGTACACAGTTTGCTTTATGTTATTGTCTTCAGTATATACTGCCTTTGCACACAGTGCCTGTCATATCAGTAAAGCCCATTCCCCAGAACAATACCGTGCAATTTTTTGCAAGTTTTGTTTATATATTTTAATAAATGTTCATCTCCTATGTCAGTTCTTTTTATGAATCTAGTCTGACTTTGGTTATAAGCAAAATTTTAACTTTGGTTATAAGGGATTTCTGTGCAGGAAAAACACTGCTATGATATTGTACTAATGCTGAAAAATAAATGTGGGAGATTTTTCTAGGGGGAAGCATCATAAAAATGTGAAATTATATGGCCAGTGATGGTTTCTCTCATCTAATGTTTCATAATGAGACAATTAATAAGTGTTACTGTCGTGATTTCAAGTATTTTAGGAACTGAAAGTTTAGATTTATAACACATAAAGAAAATAATATTTCATAAGAAAAAGTTAAGTACAATCTGTTTCTAAAACATCATAGTCCAACTTGGATAATACATTTTTTTCAAACACACCCACACCAAAACCCCAGGCAAAATGTGTTTTTCCAGTCTTTTCTTACATATTTTCAAAGATCAGAGCAAGTTCTTAAAAAACATTTCTAACATCTTTTTATAAGGAATGTGAAAATAGTACTTGTAATCTTTTCCAGCAGCTTCTGTAATAAAAAGGATTGAGAACTAATGTTTTTTCTACATGTAATGAATATCCAAAAACGGATAGATACAGGCTGAAATCTGAGGTGTCTGCACATATCATCCTGTTGGTGGAAATGTGGGTGTACAATCAATCAGAAAAACTGAGTGTAACTGCAGTGCCTGACACTGAGAAAGTCTCCTGTCAGCATCTCACCCAGAACAGTTCTGACTATGACCAGGTGCTGGATGGTTCTCACGTGTCACATTTTACATTGCCTCTCACAATATAGGCTTGAGTTCTGACTAGAAAATGTGTATTCAGCCCCTTATTTTATGGAACTGACTCCAGTACCATGCAGTGGCATTAGAAAACACAGTCTTTAATCACTGATTAAAGATTTTCACTGATTTTCAAATATATTTGTTACATTCTTGCTCTTTTGTGTTGGTCCCTAAGAAGCTGTTATATCTGTTAGAATCATTTTGGGGAGATCTTTCTTTCTGAGAAGAACTGAATTTTCAACCCTTTGCACTTCTCCCACTGAGAACATTTTCTGGAAGGAGAAAGTGGTTCTGTTGTGATTCAGGAAAGGGCCTCCTTAAAGGTATGTTTAAACTGCAGTTGTCATTAATTTGTACCTGATGCTGCACTGAATGTGCCTGATTACTTACAAAATCTTCTGAGTTTACTGGGAGGTGCATTCATCCTGCACTAAGCTATTTGACTGAAAGTATAATTTTATAGGACTGCATCTTTTTTTCTGGCTGAACGCCACTGTGCTAAGTATGATGGATCCAGGATAAATCATCAAGTACTGGTAGTCCTCCAGTGTTCTTGCAAAGTCTTTGCAAGGTACAGCCAGTCCTTTGAGGTCTGCAGTGGATCCTTTGGACCTTCATACAAAAACCCTGTAGAATATATTGCAGACACCAGTGAGTGCATATAGAAACTGTGATACATTCAGTAATTCAAGTGCAGGAAATAAAACTCAGCCTTTGCAGCAGGGATTTTCAACCTGTAGGAGAGTTTATGGTGAAAATACAGCTTCATTTTGGGGGGAAGACACAAAAGTTTCTGGAGAGTAGTGCTTAACAGAGGAGAAAATAGGATGGAAAGGATGTTAGGAGAAGACAGGATGGTTATAACAGCATAGGGCAGAGTGGAAACCTAACCTAAAAGGTTAGATTTTGAAATGTTTCAAAGTAGACAATTCCATTCCCTATTTTATGGCTGTTTCCAATTTTATTGAGTCATTTCTAAAACAAATTTCTAAAAGCTAAACTATCATACTATTACAAAATAAAGATTAATGTTTTCGATGTCATAGCTGAGAGACACCTGCAACCAGGTACCAAATGTGCCTTGGGACTGTGTTACTCCTTGAATCTTTGCTCCACTTTCCAGAAAAACTGTATGGGTTAGCTGCATGACTCCAGCAACATACTTCCATTATGAGGGGATGCAGTTAAGTAGTTATGATTGATGAGGGACTATGTATCAGTGAGGAACTGGTTGAGTCCCTTAACCACTATTTTCCCATTCTTTATCATTTGGGCGTTTAGAGATGCAGAATTTCAAGCAAAGTTCGATGTATGATTTAGGCATTAGTTGAGCTCCATTGGCTCAGGCTTTTCAAAGCTTTTTGTTAGGAATATTGAACAATTGATTCTCTCTGGAAAATGTGATGGTGTCTTCATACTATTGCTATCGGTATGATCCAATTTGGTTCTTCACAAAGATTCAGCAGGGGTACAATTTAATGAGACCAGGGAAAGGAATCTGACTGCTTTATTTATAGCTCACTAATTGATCAGGGTAGCCACGATAGGAGGAAATTTCAGCAAAAATCAATGCAGTATCAAATGAAAGTAGCACTCAAGCCTTTAAAGTGAGCTGCATGGAAATCCAATTAGGAATGCATCTGTTTGGTGATCAATGGGAACAGCCTGGATCATGTGTGTTCTTGCTTTAAGTTGTAGAAATTAAATCAAACTGAGCAGCAGCTTATTTGGAAGGTGAGCCTTACTATGTATTTTCTTCATCCTGTTGATATTGTGTCCCATTATATCTTCTTGATGAATTGTTTTACTTTCATATGGAGACTGTAACTGTCTTAAGAGTGCCCCTTGACAACTTTATGCTTTTCTGTAATGAACTCTGATGCCCCTCCCCAAGGACCGCAGACACACCGTAACAGAACAGCGCAGCCTCTTGGTTTTAAGTCCAGGACTTAGTCACAGTCCCAGGTCTCAGGCTTTTCACTTAAATGTAGGGAGAAGATGATCGATCTACCTTCATTCTCATTTCTGTCATCCAAATATTTGGAATTATAGCAGACAAACAAAGCATAGATATTTGTACGCTTTGCTAGTGTTTCTTAAAGCTGTGTAACAGATCTTTACTTTCTCCTCTAATTACATTTTTTCCTCATGATATCTGCTAAAGTCCCGAACAACCTCCCATGCTTCATCCCCAGGATGCCCCAAAATGTTTTTGCGGCAGGTATTCATCTTCACTGGATGTATCTCCATGCCATGGGGCTGCCTGCCTTTCAGTCCATGGTTACCGTGTTGCTGTAGAAGGGTGGAGCAAGCAACAAACTACCATGAAGACATTTTTGCAGTAACTTGCCTTAGAAATAGCCAAAAGATGAATGCATGTAGACTTTGGTGACTTTAAATGTGGTTTTGTTCATGTATTTGTACATACGCAAAAGTTTTACCTCTTCTAAAAACAATGGCAAGCACAGCAAGGGAGAGAATCACTACTTGTGCCTTACATGCAAAGCTGTCTAAGCTAGTAAAGTGTGTTTCTTCTCCTTCAATGCTTAAATGTACTTACTTAAACCTTGCTTCATTTTACAGCATGTGGGATACAGCGCTTAGGTTCATTTACTGAGGAGGCATGCACTTTTTTTTTTTTTTCTTCAGTAGAATAATCAAAGGCATGGCATCATGAAGTAGCTGCATGAATAATTCTGTTTTTCTGCTGCTGAATGGGAAAGGAGTAAATAATCTGTACTTTTCTTGAACAGTTAATTTCTGTGGGCTAGATTTATGTAACAGCAATAGCTAAGCATATTAATGGTGCTACTCTTTCAGTTCATTCAGTTTTGAGTGCGTATAGTGGCATGGAATTGTGCCTTAATTAGCTAGTTGAATAATGTCAGAAATATTGTCAATTATCAATATGGTCTTCATCTTTCTCTAAGCCTCAACTGGGAATCCAGTTCCCAATGACATCAGCAGTTGCCGTGGTGAACTTTCATAAGCTAGTCTTTAATCTTTCATTAAATCACAGGCTAGGAAAGCAGACATGAGGACTGAGATGAAAAAAAATACACGTTTGCAGCACCGATGACTTCTCTGGAAAAAAACCCAACAGACAAACATTGCTCTGAGTTTTTGAAAAGAGATAATTTGCTGCATTGGTGACCATACTCTCTCAGCCAGGTATATTGTCTAAGCAACACCATGAAAGAAGAAATTGTGGAGTGTAAACAGAGATGAGGTGGTTGGTGCTTGAGGGAGGTAAAAATCGAGTGTGACACTAGGGGCTGAATATGATGAATGGCTCGGCTCTATTCTGCATAGTGTTTGAGAATGGAGTAAGGGTGGCAAGTTTAGCAGCTCTTTTTCTGGTTATACTGGGCTTTAGCTGAACATTTCCAGAGCAACAGGCTATGATTTTAAGTTATTGCACAGGAGAGGGCTGGAGAAGAGAACTTTCCATGCGAGCAACCAGCACAGAGATGATGTTTGAACTCATACGCAGGCTGACACATGGGGAGAAGAGAAAGGGGCTGAGGGCAGAGTACTTTGGGGCCCATATGAAGCATGGTGGATTAGGAAGGCCTTTTGAGAAACAATTTCAAGTTGGGAGGGCAAATGGAAACAGGATTGTGACTGACAAGCCCCTGAGCATTTAGTGCACTCAGCTGAGACTTTGAAAAAGTAGAAATATCTGTGTTGCTATCAAGGGACAAAAAGGTGCCATCTAAAGTTATCATTGTGGAACAACCCCCTAAAATAGCAGTTTGGGTCAGTATGTAACTGTCTCATTCTATGCTATTTTGTCTAATAAGAGAAAATTATTCTTCCCCACGAACCTGAACGTGCTTATGTCATTACAGCATTGTGGCTGTACGAATAGCTGTTATTGGCACAGATCTTCTCAGCAGTTCATTTCTACTTAGGTCTTGGTCTACCAGTGCAAAGCTCTGTCCCCTGCTTCCTTGTCCTAAATTAGTCCTGGCCCCTGACTAGGACCAGATGTTGAGCCAGTGCTTCCCTGTGTTTGTTCAGTCTGTGGCATGGCTACTTTTTGGGAAAAAAAGTACAATAGCAATTTTGTATTTGTTTTCCTACATTAGGAATGGGAAAGCCGTAATTGTGCATTTTGGAAATGGAAAATAAGTTAAAGAGGCAATAGGGAATAGATCTACAACAGCTTTGTTTTATTTTGTAAATACACTAATTGAAAAAAAAAACAACAATCCAGCAACTAGAAAAACAGAGTCTGGAGGAATTGGTTGGTGAGTTTTTTACAGATTTTAAAGTTGGGATTGATTTCTTTTAAAGTCATGAATTCTTGGTCACAAAGCTTTTTTGCCTTCCCTGAGGCTTTTCCTTTCTGGAAAGTTTTTGACAATTTTAACTTAGTCAAAAGTAGTACACTAAGCTGTAATTTATGTTGCCAAACAGTATTTCCTAAGGCCCTATCTTCTCGCACGTAGAAGCACTGCGCAGAACAGAATTATCTTTGTCCACGTTGTAAAAAGAGAAGTTATCTCTGAGAACACTTTGTCGTGTTTTTCTACCAGCACCAAGTTCACACTTCTGTCCTTGAAAAATACCATTTGCATGGATGACAGACTGTCACAGGGCTGGGACTCAGGTTATTGCTGTGAGATGGGAGCCTTTTGGCGTTCTTCTGAGTCACTGGCACCATCTGTCCCTCTTCCTGCTGTAAGGCCGGATGGAGCAAGTGGAGCCCTGGCATACCGTTTGGCTTTTTATTTGGCATCCCCAAGCTTGCATCAGTCCTAGGCTGATGGGGAAGTTGATTTAGGATAACTTGTCTTGTTCCGTGTTCCGCAGCGAACTGTGGGCATAATCTGCTTTGGTTCATGTATTGTATTGCAGGAGACACGTTTTGCTGCAAAGCAGACACTTTCAAAATAATTGGTTTTGCTCTTAGTGCATCACATTGGGCTAGGTATTGCTTACTTCTCACCCATTTTTGTTGAGAAACTTGATTTTCATTTGAACACACAATAAAAAACGAAAAGGGCATTCAGTCAGACTCAGTCAGGATTCACACAGGCCACAATTCTGGTCACTCAATAGTGTCAGCCTGGTTTCCTTTGTTTTTACTGGTGGAAGATGTGTTCCTGTCTCTTCTCTCTTGAGTTTAATCCTTTCAGCACAGAGTGAAATTCACAGCCCTGGACTCATCAAACCCCCAACTGATCATAAAAGCCCAATCATTGTATTGAATAATTTTTAATCAACTAAAAGCAAGGCAGTAAACCAGTAAAGATAAAGGGGTCAGGTTCCCCACAACATTAGGTATGGGAAAACATGGTGTTTGTCTTGCAGTGGAAGCCATGGTGTTAGAGGAGAATAGGACATTAACAGATAATCTCAAGGATGCTAGTTTACTAGCTGAGTGCTGTTTGGGGATCACTACAACACTATAGAAAATAAAAACTGAAAGAATTGAAGCTTAATGCTGTTAGTGAGGCCTGGCTGTGGAAGACAGATTGAGTGGAGGGGCGTACTTTTCGGCATAGAGATCGCAGTGAAATGTACATAGCTAAGGGGAGTTCTCCAGGGATGATGCTCAGTGGGAAGAGAGTGGGGAATAAGGGCTGAAGTCTTTGGGATGGTGAAAGGTGACCTACAGCACTGAATCCTAGGGAGGATGGTTTGAATGGAACAGGGAGGCTGAGAAGGAGGCAGAGAAAAAGGGTAGTGCAGCAACTGAGGGCATTCCATTTCTTGAGCATTAACAATAAAATAGAGATGGGATGAATAGTGAGTTGTTTTGCAGTGACAGGTACTGTAATACATTTGTATGCTAAAGAAAAGGAGAAGGAAGGGTGAAAATAGGAGCTGTCACTGCAAGGAAGTGTCATCAGGAGTACAATTAGAGGAGTCGATGCTGAGAGGTCAAATCTCTGGGTTGTTTCGCAGGTGACAGGTGAGCATGTTGGTGCCAGCTGAGGTCCAGGCTGTGGAGTGGGACTCAGCGATAGAGGTTCATGTTTGTATATGCCATTTGTTTTGCCCTCATTTTCAGAGTCCTAAAATAGATCTCATTTCCCTCAGTATTACATAACAATGAGTCAAACCCAGCTTTAAAACATCTTTAATTAGTTTTAACAATCACATTTCTAGTTAACACATGTAAGGTAATGAACGCTACTCTCCATCCTTGCAAAAAAGTCTCAAAGGTTACCTACAGTGAGCATGCAGGTGCCTTTCACCAAAACTGCTCCAAAACTCCTGCCATCCTTTTCTGCTCTCTTGAGCTAGAGAAGATGCTCCAATGCAGGACGTTCAAACTTTCTACTCTGTAATGCTTGTGTCTTTCTTTGTCCTTACACTTGCTCTTCCCCTGTGCCCATCTGGAGGCTCTTGTGAGCCCTGGTGCAGCCTCTGGTGCTCCTGATGCCCAGAAACTTTGGAGAGCTGGCAGCAGTTGCCTGTCCATGGAGATCAGCAGAGTTGGTGTCAATTTGATGCGGACTTAAACAAAGCTAGGCCTGCCAGATTGGACAGAGAATTACTTGCTTGAATTTAAAAATTTTGGCTTCTGGTTTGATTCTGGCTTCAGGCAGTATTTCAGATCCCATATCTGAAGAAAAAAGTATCTTCTCTACCTGGCTGGGAGCCATGTCCAGGACAATGCAATATGATCTCCACTGGGAATACTTTTCATCTGCAGTAATGGTAGATGATGCACTTACTTGTGTACATGCTTTGACAATAAATATCAGCTATAATTTTACTGCATTGTATAGTACTGAAAAACACAGCTCAGTATGACAGATACAGATCAGGGAAGAATCATATTTTATGTAGACTATATAAAACTATATATACGTATAGCCTGCTAATCATGCCACAATGCTTTTATTTTATAAGCTTTGTGCTCTAGTGGAATGCACATTGCAAGCTTTTTGCATTGATGCTGGGTTATATCAATCTGTCATCACTTATTTAACAATAGCGCTTTAGAAAAGATAATTTAATTTTTTTGTGAACACATCTATATCTGTGTTTACTTTTGTGTCAAAGAAAACATAGTGAGGGAGAGCTTTATTCCCCAAAAATAAAATACTTACAAATTGTGGTTTGTTTGTTTTTTTCCTGTGAAATACAAGACTACGAAAAGGTCTTGATCACAGTTATTTACTATGAATTCAGCTTCAATGTTAGCCTAGTTCCTATTTCCATTGGGGCCATGCTTTTCACCCTGCTCATGATAAGGGATAAATTATTTTTACTGTTATGCTTATGAAGCCTCTTATACAGAAAAAGCATTCAGTAGGTACTCAATAGTGGAGAACTGTTTCCAGACAGGTACATTGTTTTGAAAATGCAGAATCTCGCAGCCGAGGTGAGCTACTCTTTAAGACCATCAGAAATAACTATTGTTGTCAGTGTTTACAACACTATATGTGAATTATTATTTACTTTGGATTTATTAATTCTGTAATCAGACTAGGCCTGATTCTCTTCTGATACAGAGCCCAGCTCCTCAGAAGCAGTTAGTTAGGTTGCTGTAGCTGAGGTTTCCCAGAACCCCTGTGTGCTCTCACTAGATCTATTGGTCAGTAAGTACTGGTGTCCCCTGATAGCGGAGAGCTGGGCCCTTTCTACTCCCTCTCTTTTCCCATGTACCAATTTTGTTATTGTTCCCAATCTTTTCAAGTTGAAGCCTTTGTGTTGCCTGCTGAGGTAATGGGTATATGGACAGAATTTACTTAATACTTACCTTAAATATAAATGACAGCACATTGCTCAGTGCAGTAGGATAGGAACAGGGATACTGAAGACCTGATAGATAAGAAAGTAATATTTATAAATATTTTGCTCAGAGAATTGTTTGTATCTTGCAGCCATTCCTAGTCTCCATTTCAGACTATACAGAATGGGACAACCGAAGTTTCAACGACAAATGATATAAACAGAAACATTTGTGTGATACTAATTTTTGTAAAAGAAAGCTACTCAGTAGAGGTGACTGCAGTGGATGGAAACAGCTCCCAGGACTCCTTAATATGTATTTACACAATAGACCTCATAGTGCTTGAGTAGCCGCTCTGTTTAATTAGTGGTATTTAAAAGGTTTAATCTGTGTAATCAGTAGAATTTAAAAGGTCTAGCTTAAAAGTGAATATGTTTGCTTTGTATACATCATAATAATTTAAAATTAGTTCATATTTTCATGGGTTTCTTGCTCTTTTGTAATGGGCAGCAGCCAGTGGAGACTATATTTAAGAAAGTCTAACTATGTCTGTACTAATGAACTAGATATGCCCAGGGCTGGTCCCTACTGCTGGCTATTAAGTTTTTGTTAACCTAAACAGATAGCTAGATCCAAAGAGCATTTTGGGAATGGCACGTGAGTTCTGCTTGCTTTCCAAATTGTTTGGGAGTGTGCTAGGTAGTTTTGACTTGCTCTAGCAGGTTCGCAGTCTAGAAGAATTCTTCTCCATGAATGCTGAGTGCTGTTAAATGTACAGTATAGATGCTCCTTAGGTTTTGTAAAATGTAATTTTGTGTATCTTGGTGTTTCTTATGGTACATTTCAGTAGGGCAAGGCCTGTCTATGTAGTCAGAGACTATAGAATACACCTGATGCAGTCAAACTAGTGCAAGTCCACAGTGAGTTCAAATGAGCAAGCTGTACATGAAGAACATTCCTTTGGAGATCTTTGAATTCACCCTTGCAGGCTGGTGGAGCAGGACTGGAATGCCACAGAGCGTTGAGCTCAACAGCCCCACTTGCTCTTAACTTTTATGGATCTTCTCTCCGTTAACTATGTGGTGGTGACATGTTCACATCTTGCATTGAATAAATTGTCATGTCAGGTGTTTTTCAATGCTTTGTGACACTTTGAGGCAGTTGAATACAGCAGTAAAAATGCTGGAGTCAGCTGCAAGTATAGAGAGGGTTTAGATAGATTAAGATTACTCAAATTGTTTTTTGACCAAGACATCGAGGTTAAGGCTTCTACCTCTACAGTGGCACCATGGGAATTTATACAACCAGAAACAGTCAAGACCTCAGTTGCATTTTTTCTGCTGAAAACTGGCAGCTCCAGCGATCACTCCAATCTTGTTCAATTGTACTGGAGCCTCAAGGCAGAGTTGAGTCCAAGGGAGAGGAACCAGTTACTAAATTGCCAACAACAGTTGTGCAGCACTGTAGCTTCCACCTGGAGATTAAGCTCCATGGTCTCACTTCGCAGGTGAGGTGTATCGCAGTCACAGAACTGGGTGATGAAGTTTCCAACAGTGTAACAGCTCAAAATAATGAAGCAATCTGTTAGAATACTGAGGGTGTCTTGGGACACACAAATAGTGCTTGTCTGTGATGCATTTCATCATGTAACTCACCCCATCAGATCTGCATGAAATTCAATTTTTGATTTTGACATAAGCTTGCATTTCATATGGTCATGGTAAATAACAGAATGGAATCTGTTAGCATAGCTCCAAGGTGATGCATTATTATGCAGAAAAACAAGGGCACTGTAGTTCTTTTAATAATTTAAGCAGAAGCCTTATAACCTTTGACACTACAACCATTCTAAGAAGAGTCACAAATTTTCCATGAAGACTAAATGAAAATGTTTTTGTAAAGTGTCTCCCATCTAGAGATTTTTCTTTCCCTAGGCAGGTATTGAATGGGTCAAACCTGAAATGTTTGAGTTTGGAAAAGCTGCAGTACTGAGTGGAACATTCAGACACCTCATTTACCTCTAGGCTGTATCTGTTTCTGATTCCAGGAGAGGCTACTGTGTACTGTAGCAAAAATATTTCAACGAAATAACATTGTCTTTGTAAGGAAATTGAAACTTAGAGCACTCAAACTACGTCTCCTAGGGCAGTAGTAATAGCTAGCAAGCATTTTTCCCCCATTTCTTTTTTTACATCTTCATTCCTTCCCTCCATCCTGTATTTCAGTGAACTTGAATTCTAAGGTTGCCTTTGCCTTTTGTATGCTAGCAGATTTAGCTACTGCATTCTTATCACAAAACACTTAAATATTCATGCTGCTTTTAATTTTAGTGCTGAAAAGCTGGAGTGGATATGATGCTGCAGGAATTTGGGTTCAGAAAATGGAAGACTTTTTAATACTTCGGCTATGTGTGAAGATTTATCAGCCAGGCTCGAAAATGAGCAAAGCTGACTGGAGTACTGCTTTAAATTATCTATTTCAGTAAATACACAGCCAGGATCTTCAAATGACTAAGCATACAGCTGGTATCTGATATATAGAATGTGGCTCAAAATGTTCATTCAGGATGCAAACAGGTATTATAGATCTATAGTACTACAATGTACACATAGATACACATCAGCAGATTTATGGTTATTCCAAGTGGGAGTTATTACATTTAAGGGAATTTAAATGAATTATCTGTGCATTTCATATTTCCCTGTGTGCTGGCAGTAGGCAGCCTGTCTCTTCGTTGCCGGCATTTGGCTGATTAATTGGCCTCTTGCTTGATCTGTTTTCCTTTTTTTTTTTTTTTTCTGTATAGCTTATTTTAGTGCTTTCCCTTTTTAATATGGTAACATCAAATTTGCTCAAGGTCTGTGAACTAATGTAGATGAAAAGTCAAGCAGCAGCAGCTCTAATACATAATTGATCTACCAGTAGGACAAAAAGAACTGATTCTGGTTCCTAGATAGGAAATGCCTTCCTTTTTTTTTGTCCTGTGCTGATACTCTGAGCTATAAAATCTGTTTTAAATTAAAGTGAATAGGCTACTGGAAACTTGCAAATTATCCATGGTAATAAATTATTTAAGAGATTAATTTGATGTTTGAGACATAATGATTTTAATATGTAGACACAGACATACACACTCTATTTGAAACATTCTTTTTTGATTTCGATGCAGTTCTGTTCATTGGCAGTTGAAAATACCTTATGTTTAGAAAATGTTGTACACTTTGGGTCTGTATTTGTCTCTTTCTGTGACCCTACACCCATTAATACCCAACAGGAGGTTTTACTTGCTTAAACTGTTTTTTGTAGAGATGCAAGAACTTGGTGACATGCTCTCCATATACCCTCAACAACTGCATCCCTCTCTGAATGGACAGGTTCAAAAAGGCCATGCCTGCTTACATTAACATCGGCACTGATTTTGCTTCAGCTTGTCACATGTCACTTTTCTTAGCTGCTGAGGAATGACTTGACTATTCAGTTAAGAGGGTGTAGAATATTTTTTGAGGTTTAATGGTTAATGGTATTCTCACTAAAGCGAGGAATCCTGCCTTTTCAGACTCCTTTCAAGGTACACGTGGCAGTCACAGCAGGAGCATTTGCAGCCGTAGCCTGAATGACAAGTGGCTGATGGTTGCACAGTCGTGTGACTAATAGCATGGATGTGTCGAATGACATGGCACGGGGCAGTGTATGGTGCTAATGCATGGGAAGCAAGCGACAGCCATCAGGGTGTCTCTCCTTTCCGTTAAGTCCGTCCAGGCATACCGTATGTCATCGTCCCTGTACTGGGGATTTAATTCTCCTGTTAGCATCAAGCACTAAGGTTGAAGTGACAGTAATATAGGAAAGCAGAAAATTTAAGCCATGCTGTAGAAGAGAGTTGCAAATCAGAAGGTGGCCAAGCCGGAAAAGTAGAAAGGAAGGAGAAGGTAGTAGGATCTTTTTGTGCATATTCTTAATCTACCTGTAAAAAACAGGTTATACTGTTTCGGTATACTGGATTGGATTTATGCCACAGTCTGAATAACATTTTAACAATAAAGCAATAAACATTTTACAAACATTTAAACATGTTACATATGCAATAGCAGTATCTTTTGTTAAACAATGCTATATTTGGAAAAGTTCTACTTTCAGATGCACCTGCCTTTTATTAGGTTGGTAGAGCTAAGAGCGTAGCAGTAAGCAGTCGGTCTCAAAATGGAAATTGAACTTCTTAGTTTTTGTTAATGAATGGAGTTAATCTGAGTGTTGGAGGCTTTCCCTGTGAGCTGCCTGTGCTGCCCTCTGTGATATATCTGAAAAGCTGGGCTTGAAGGTGAGTTTGAACCTGAACTGGGGCAGCAGCTCATTTCTAGCTATTGGAAACTGAGCCTGTTTGTCTTTGTGCAGACAGTTTGGCAGTGGCTATATTTTGTAAATCCCGTTTCAGAGACCATGATTCATTAAGCTTTGGGGTTTTCACGTAAGGTAAGCCTTTGTTTAGGTGGAATAAGCCATGCACATTTTTGGCAGTTACTTGTGATGAAAAGATAAGTGGTCTCAAGCAAGCCAAGAAGCTTGAGTACATTATATGGTGGTAAATATTAACATCTACCTGAAAACTATCTTTTTATTTAGTTTGAGAAGTCTGTCATCACATTGGTTGTTTTGGTTGATGATGAACTTCAAAACCAGCATAGCTTTGGGGAGTGAAGAGGGTTTTTTTGCAAATATGAGCTAAAAAGACCTCATATAACCTCACTGATTTTATATTTTTCATCAGTGTCTGGCTTGTTCAGAACTGTACACTCTTACATGGTTTCCTTATATATTCCTGTGTTTTGATTTTCATCCGTTGCCTCTTGTCTGGTCACTGGGCACCACTGGAAAGACTCTGTTTCTGCCTTCCTATACCCTACCTTCAGATATTTAAATACATTCATAAGATCTCCCTGAGTTTTCTCTTCTCCATGCTGGACATTCCCAGCTCTCTTGGCCTCTGCCCATATGAGAGATGCCCCAATCCCTTAGTCATCTTCATGGCTCTTTGCTGGACTTGCTCCAATATGTCCCTGTCTGCTTTGTGCTGGGGAGCTTGGCACTTGACCCAGTGCTCCAGATGGTTTCAGAGTTCAGTTCTTTTTCTCTGTGGGTATCCATGTAATGTGGACTGAGGCTACTGTTACTTTCTTTCGCTGAGAAGAGATTCACATCGGTTCCACTTTTATCTTAACAAGAAGAGAACCACATTTCTGATTTTGATTTCTTCCAACTCCTTAGATATGAATTTTCAAGAGTTCCGAAAGTGTGATTTTAGGATAGACTCTATCATCACATTTCTTCATTACTGACACATCCTGATAGTACAACAAACATATTAGCTTTGTCCTATTTGTGTGATAAAACAAATGATTTTTCATTTGACCAGTTGTTGTGATTATCTGCTTTTTTACTGGCAGGGTTTCCTCCATAGCAGCTGACGTAGAGACAACCATGCTTATATAGCTTTAAAAAGACAGAGGATTGATGTCTGAAGTTAGAATTCAACAACAGTGATTTATGATCCTCTAGAGTAATAACTGGAATGACAGTTCTCCCTCAAACAATATTGAAATTACCTGGGCTCCCAGGAGCATTTTACATGTGTGTACCATCAGCAGTTGTTCAGGAGTGCAGGAGTGGGAAGCAACAATGGAGTTACCTTGAAGGAAACCGTGTCTTTACAAAGACTCTTATAAAGTGTAGCCGAGCGGTTCAGACTGAGGCTTTCTTGAAGCCAAAAGGCTGAAATAAATCTCCATTCTGTGCTATGACAAAGACATTTGAACACTTTTTGGAACTGGAAATAGTTTTGTACTGCTGGGAGCTGACCTCTTGAAAATTTGTATGCTGCATAGTTCATGATACCTCTACTTCTAATAAAATATAATACTTATTAATGGATCTCAATTCAGTCATTCAATTTCCCCAGTAATTTAAAGCTTAATTATGCTGCATTCTAGATCTCAGTGGCTGTCCTCAGCTGATTTTTCTCAAATCACTATCCCTCCAATTTTACAGTTCAGTTCGATTCTCAGGACTCTCATTTGCATGGAGTGACAGATGAAAATTGTATAGCTAAAACGATTATTGCTCTTGGTGCCTACTGCAGTGATGGAGATTGATTCCTCATAGTATGAGGAAACATGGCTCATGAAATAACTCTTGAATCACTACAGTTTTCAGTCTATTGATATTATTGTAAATTGAAACTGAGAAAGTGGTAATCCAATTTTAATGTGTCCTGTCTGAAAATGAGAGTTGCATTTTTGGAGGAGCCTTGGATAATAAAATTATAGGCAACAGTTTAGAAGTTCTCCTTTTCCAGGGGAAAAAAAAAAAAAAAGAATATTCTGGTTTGGAGAATTGCTATCTCTTAACTCATTAACTTGCCGGTGCTGTAAAGCTATACGGTGTTGTTTGAAAGCTGTCACAACAAGAAAATTTGCATTTTTGTCTCTGTGCGTTATCCTTGTTTACCCTGTGCATCTGCAGACCCATGCGCTCTGGACAGGTATACTGATATACCACTAAGCACAGTCAATTCACATGTGGCTTCTTGCAAATTTTTGCTGAAGCCAATCCAGAACTAAAAAAACCCCAAAGGTTGACTCTGGTTCTTCTGGGAAATTGTCAGCTGAGATGATAAGCATAAATTATATAGAAAGTTTAAGATTTGGTATTTACTTACCTTATTTGAGTTTAGATCTGCAAAATCAGTCTTGGCACGTGACTTTAAAATATGGATCCTCTATGCAGGAATATATTACACTTCTATTTCCCTGCCTTTCTGTACAAGTTTTGAAGAGGGGCTAGAAAAGGAACATGACGAATGTATTTTTCTCCTGTGCATCACAGTAATTTCTCTATATCCGTCCCTTGATTAGTTCTAGTTTAATCTCCCCTGCTTTCCTCTGCACCTCACTTTTATCTTATTTCTATGCTTTCTGCTTTGACATTGTTTCTTTCAATCCTTGCCTTAACATTATCCTAAGGTTTGCCTTCCTTCTGCTATGAAGGAAATGTGAGCTAGCAGAAGAGATCACATTTTGGTGAATAAACCAGAACAAATGAGTATAGCTTCCCTAAGGCAATTCTAGATAAGGTGCTATTTAGCCTACACAAATTTAGAAGTGGTCAAGGCAGAAGGAGAGGGTAGTAATGATAACTACTGATGCTCCCCTTTGAAATGGCCTCAGGGCTGTGGGAGGCTTTCTGCGTGATGAAAAGCATCATGACAGTAATCCTGTGGTCAGTGGTTTCAACAGAGACCAAGGGCTGTTTGAGCATCAGGATAGCCTCACTGACTAAAAGAGGGTGACTTCAGGACAAGGGTGGTACAAGCTGGGATGCTTGTGCAGCGCTTCATCTCCACCTACACAGTCCCTGGCCAAAGACTTCCTGCCTTCAGGAATTTGAGTATGGCATTTTTATGAACAGTAAATTCCTGCATTATTTTTATTCCACCAGCATTATGAAAGTATTGGTACTAAATTTATGCACAGCAGTTTGCAGTCTCATGTTTTTTTCCATTTTTCTGTAATCTTAATCTGACATTAACAAACTGCCTGGAAAATGTGGGCTTTTTTTTCCTGTGTGGGAATTTCCATAGAAAAAAAGTCACCATCTGATAATTGCCTATTGTAAACCATCATTTTCATCACGGGAAAAGGAAGCAGTGTAGAGGAACCTATTTCTACCATCTTTTTTACTGTTTTTTCTGGCTTTGCCAGTTTGGAAAACAGTGAAATGTGAAAAAGTTTTCGATTCCCCCCCTTATTAATATCTGATGTTCCAAATGAAGTGTTACTTAGAATTATAAAAGAGACAATGTTGGTAGTTGAGGACAGAATTGTCCTTGGAAAACAGCATTTTTCATTTCTTCTTTAAAATTAAAGCCTTCATTTTTCCAGGTTCAAACTAAACAAATGAGTCAAGGAAAAAATATGCAAAACCCCAAGCCCCTGTCCAAACAAACAAAAATTGCTAAAAGAATTTCACACCATTTACAATTAAAACCTTTTCAAAAAAATCAAGCCAAAACCTCTTGAAGTTAATTTGCAAAAATTAAGTCATTTCATATGAAAATGGGAAGTTTTTTATGAAATATTTTCTTTATCAAGCTCATTGAATTAAAAAAAAAAGAGTGATCTGAGCCCTTTATCCAAATAGTGGAAGCACAAAATCTATGTAGATTTTTAATTTTATTTTATTTATATATACATGCACACACATGTGGTCAGATGTCTTAAATCGATATCCACTTAATTAATGTAATCAATCTATAATTTTTATGAGTAGAGTATTGAAATGAAAGGTGGAAAATTATTTGAAATTAAAACAGATACTTCAATAAAAAGAGCAATATTCTCACTAGATGCATACTATTTCTCTCTTACTGTCTCATTCAATCTAACATATGTCTATATGAGCTATAAGATAAAATGAGTAATAGAAATGAAAAGGAGGACTGCCAAAAGTCAGATTGCTTCACTGAATTCTTAGCAAAATGACAACATGCAGTTCTAGATAATTAAATCTTATTTTGTTGGAATGTCACTGAATGATGTTAATTTGCCTTTAGGTAGTGCTCTTTTGGTTGAACACAGTAACAAAAATTTATCTGGGCACTTTTTTTTTGTCTTTGAAATAGTTCAGCATTGTTCAATAAAAATGAAAAGTTCAAGCTGGGAGTGAACAGCACTGTAGTCTTACAGAGGGGAATCAGCAATGCAGCTATTTCAAGGGTCAAGCAAAATTTCACTGCCGTTGCAACCTGAAATTTTTTTTGTTTGTGAACCTTAAAGAGCTTTAACGCAGAGAGACAGAGGTGAAGTCTCCTGTTGTAACAGGCAACCAGAAGCTTAGCTTCCTCATAATTTAGTATTCTTTGTCTCTAAATGAGTTAGGTTGCTTATTTCCCCCCAGACTTGTTGGATGTTTGATGATTCAAAGCTACCTACCACTTTTCAGTCTAGCTGTGTTCATGGTGAGCTCCTCCTCATTTGTTTGGGTTTCAGCATTTTCCTTTGTTTTGATAGCGTCTTTCCTCACCTGTTTTTTATTCTCCCTAGGGTGTTTGTAGAGAACATCTGCCTTCCAGTATTTGTTTTCTTAAAACAATAAAAAAATCTTTTAGACTCCACAGATTCACTTTTCAGTCACTTTATCATCCTACCATACCACTTGCTAGGGTCCCAGTTGAAGGTTCTCCATTTAAGGCTCAGGGCAAGCCCCACAGAGCAGGATTCCTATTGGCCCTCTCTCCCCCTCCCCCTTCCCTCCCAAGGGAGGATATAAAGGGGAATGAGGAAGGAAGCACCTCAGATGAAATTGGAAGTTAAGACCATGAACAAAATTTAATAAGTGACAAAGATAAACAGGGAAAAGGAGTATGAAGGGCAGAGGGATATACAAGCATATACAAAACGAGCTCTCGGATGGTGATGGATTGTGCAGGGCACGCAGAGCCAGGCCCGGCTGTGCTGAGGTCCCAGCAGCAGCACAGCCCGAGTAAGAAAAGCGCGAAATCTCAACTTCCTGTCTTTTTTTATAGAGTGTGGCAGGGAAGGGGAGGGAATACCAGCTGCTTTCTGACCCCTCGGGGTCCTAGAGTTATCACCTGTCGGTCCCCCTTCAATTTGTTAACTCTTAAACCACAGCAAAGGTCATGTCTTGAACACAGATGATGTGTCTTGACATAAAAGTTACTTTGTTTTGAGACATTGCAACTCCCCTAGTCATAGATGGATGCCTGCTGGAAGTTTGGTATTAGGAATGTCTTGTTCTTTCCTATCTTCAGTGACAGTTACAGTTTGGGAGCAGGACTTGGGTTTCCTTTCCTGATGTGGACAGCAGTGATTTTCCACAGTTTCCTCTTCAAAATGCTAAAAATGTAGTCATGCTGCATCTTGCATCAGACAGAATGTTTCAGTGCCTTTCCAGTGGAGCTTTCCAATATGAAGATGTTATTCTTGTTCATCATAATGATTTTTATTTCTCCCTGAAGTTACTTGACTTTTTGGAATAGCTGGAGGAGGATTGAATTTATTGTTTTTAGGAATATCTCTTAAATGACATTTAAGATATAAATAATTTAATATGCTGTCTTTGAACTTGTAGTTTTTGTTATCAAAATACAGTTTTCACAATCTTCACAGTTCTTTACTGTGAGGGTGATCTTTACTGTGAGGGTGACAGAGCACTGAAACAGGCTGCCCAGAGATGTTATAGAGTCCCCTTTTCTGGAGACTTTCAAAACCCACCTAGATGCATTCTTGTGTGGTCTGCTCTAGGAGATCCTGCTTTGGTAGTGAGGTTGGACTAGATGATCTCCATAGGTCGCTTCCAACCTCTAACATTCTATAATTCTATGATTCTATGACTATGTAGCCTCTTGTCACCTGCAGATGCTACAGCCTGAATTCATTATGGCACACAAGCACAGCCTCAAGTAAAGCATGTGTGTTCTTTGTATTTGTCTAGAAAGTCCTCTGAAGGATGCCTCTAGACTGTCCAACAAAAGAGTTTCACTGCCCATAAGGACAGCACAGACCCTCAAACATGACCCAAGAACGTTATGTGCCCAAGTGCTCTCACTGTTAGTATGTGACAAGGTGTGTCCAGCCAGGCTATTTGCAGATGGTGTGCAGCATGCTTGTAAGTACCTGATGTGGCTGAGCTGCCAATGCACCTTGGGGCACACAGTGGTCTCAGCAGCTTCTGCGAGTATGCTTCTAAGAGCTGTGCAAACCAATTTGACTCCAGTACTGATTTCTGCTGGGGGTGCTAATTATTTAGACTTCAGAGGTTTAAATGTAGACATGAAGGAGTGGAGAATGCTATGGGCTTCAAGAATTCCTTTACTTTTTCACATTTCATAATAATGAAAAGGGTGGATCATTTTTATAATCTCTGTAATAACAGTTCTGACCACTAAGAAGACTCACACTGATTTTCAGTAGGAATTTGTCACTTTCCTCTCTTAGGTACTGTTGAAAATGCCACATAAAAGTTTTGCTGTTATTACATGCGCTGTAAGAGTGTTTGCTGGACATAGTGGAGAGCGGACCCTCTATGAAACCCCAAGAGCTAGCTCAGGTGATGGCCAAGCCCAGCACAGGATGGGATGTGGTGCCCAGCAAGTAGAAACCTGGCTTCTTAGCATGTGCCAAGGGCTGTAGTGGGCTGCAGCTGCTGTGTCCTTGGAGAGAAAGTTTGTGGAGACAGGTTGTATAAATTATATGTGGCAGAGAGGTAAAGCTACTGTGTTGTGAATGAGCAGAACCATGTTATCAGAGATGAAGACCTGGTGAGGCTGTTTGCTTGGAATCATTCTCCACTGCTAGCTTACAGATGTTAGAGAAGAGGTCAGTTACTGCTGTGTGCTGGTAAGTAATCCAGTCCTGCAAACAGTAGTATAGGGGTCTGCCTCTTCCTTGGCCACCCACTATTGATTGTCACTTGTACACCTTGCATCTCAAGGACTGTGGTCCCTGATAGTAACTACCTGCTTGCATGTGTCTGTGGCAGGGCCGTGTCCCAAACTGTGCTCATCACAGGCATGCTTAGGTTGTGTTCTGATGCATCAACAGAGGTTACTGTGAATTCTAAAAAAATCCACACACTGTGTATATATAATTAGTTCTTTTAATGGTTTCATAATACTCCATCAGATTTACTGCTTTTCCAGTCAAATTCACAGTGCACTTCATGGCTGATCTGCATTTCTTACTGTTTTCTGGCATGGGATTCCTTTTACTTAGAATTTGTGATTCATGGGTTACAGGCTTTTCTGCTGAAGTGCAATATGTCTGCAGAGTTAGTTGTGACTGCCACCATGCTTGTGACTTAATCAATGTAAAAACCCACAAGAATCAGTGATTTGGAAGAAATTCCTACCTGCTGTTTGTGTAGGATGGCCATCTGCCTGGCGAATCGCCCTGTGGAAGTCAGATATGTCTGAGAAGAGCCAGACAACCTCCAGACACCTGTTTCTCCAGCAGCTGTAGTTGCTTATTCCACTTCTTTATTTTCTCACCAGGTGTTGTTAAGGTTGGGTTTTATGTCTGCATATAGCAGCTTTTGAATTTTAGTCACAGCACTGTATACAATGCAGGATCATTCTGACCAAATCATCCTTTCTCTTTCCGGGTCCAAATTTTAGGAGTTCCTAATTACATGTTAGGAAGTATTCTTGTGTTTGAGCAGTTCAGTTTATTCACAGAAATGGATAAATACCCAACTTTTTTAGTCAGGTCTGGAAAATATGAGTTTGGAACTGCTGAAAAACACAGAGAGAAATTGACTTTTAATATCAAATGACTTCTGTTTGAGGATCATTCCACATATATTCATGATCCTTCACGTAAATGGTTTCCAAGATGCAGGAAAAGATGGTGGAATTGTCAAAGTGATCCTTTCTAAAGATACTCCTTTTATTTGCTAGAAATTTAATACTTTTATAAAGATACTGGGTATTAATGTCATCCATTCTGAGCCCACAGTAGAATACAAATAACTGACTCTCTGTTCTGAATGTGTGTGTATGTGTCTTCATGGCTGTTTGCCTATTGAGATCTCGTTCATAAATTCTCCTCTGTTTCTGTGTGAGACATTTTTTGAGCAATGAAGAACAAATATTTCATAACTTGGTGTATGTAAGTTTTGGGGCATTTGTGTTGATTTAAAAGCTTAGAAAATCATGCAAGAAGGCGTGCAGCTGTGAATGGCCAGTTTGCTTTCCTGTCTTCGATCGTTACCATTCCAAAGTTAGCTCTGAAGATAGCTGCAAACACATCTAGATAAAACTAATAAAAGATGTCTTCTGCATCTCTAGTGTAAGCTCTTTTGTTCATGGTACACAGCATGCTGTACCAGACTTCTTTACTGGAGCAACAGCTGCGATAAAACAAATAAACACAACCTTCTCTAGACGAATGGTATCTCCTGCAACTAAAGGTTAAGGTGTCATCCAGTGATTTATCTTTCCTAATGGATTCATTGGATTGCTGTGATAGGGACATAATTTACCTTTTGTACATGAGAGGTTGTATTCTCAAAATGGTGTTTGGGGATTTAGAGTATTGAACAGGGTGAATTACGTGTCAAATTATCAACTGTCCTGTTTGACGTTCAGTCAGCACTGACAGAAACTGGGCATTTAGAAAGATGAGGCTTCTGTAGCACAGTCTTTCGATAGGATTGTTTTATTTCAAAGCCATTGTTAATGAAATGTTTCTGGAGAAAACCTGCAAAATAGACTGTTAATTGTATTGACTGTTTTGCTGTGGCTAGCCAGATGTTAGTGGGGTGTGTTGTATCTGTCATCCTCTCTAGATTATTGTTAACACAGTGCCTCCTTGTTGGAAAATTTTTCATCTGGTTACCATCAAGTTGTTGCAACTTAGAGGTAGGTGGCACCTTGATTTAAAGACACCCCCCTGGGTTAGGAGTGCCTGATAGTATTTGAATGGTACTTTTGAAGGAGCAAGTGACCTCTTCGGGCAATATTATTACCACAGGTCTATACACATTTGAAGAAATAAGGAGGTTTCTTGGCACATGCACTTTTTCAAGGTATATTCCTATCTGGAAACGTTTGATGAAAGATTTCCTTCCTACAGTTCCTCTCTTCCTTACCTGATAGTTCTTGATTGATTGTTATAGCTTATGACTTTTTTCTTGGCCATTTTTTTTGCTGTGTGCTGTATGACCTTAAATCAATATGTTTCAAATGGTGCTTTGTGGATTGTATCTAGACTGTTGGATGCTTCTATATCACCTACTGTGTTGTATCCAGAGGAGGCAGGATATGTCTAACGTCTAATTGAACAGAGTATCCTGTCTAACAATTTGATTTTCTCATTTTGAGCCTCTGATCCCACTGACACAGACCTGAAACTGCTTTTACTGCATCCACACAGGAGAGGAGGAGGTGTAGCTGGGAAGCATGTCCTTGTTTGTACCTGTATTGTCAAATGGGAGTTGCTGCTGCTGCTGCTGTGAGGAACCCAGTTTTGATCTAAGTGACTACCATGGCTGCCTAGAATGGACACCTGTTGAATAAGGGTTCAAATGAATGCCATTAATTTAGTAAGTTTAGTAAACACCGAGAGGGTTCTGACATAACCTGTGCAAAAAGAAAAAAAAGCACATGCATCAATTTACAAGCCTATTTGCACTTCTTGCTTCCTTGCTCAGTTCTGGGCAACATGAGAGACGGCAGCATCTTATCATCTTGTTTGTGTGTCTGTGATCAACCAGGCAGAGACAAAAATGAGGACACGCGATGAATTTGGCAATAGCATTCCAGGACAGAGTGTCTGCCCCCTTCAAACTGCCAAACCTTCTGGCATATTCTCTTGAGTTAGAAATAGAAAATGCAGATCAGAATCTTTCCTAGTGAGTTGTCTGCCCCTTGTGTTTTTCAGCAAGAAAAAAAAAGAAAAGTCTTTGCTTCAGTACAGATATGCTATCATTACATTTAAGCTCCCAGAAGGTCCCTGACTATGTGACAGGAATTACTGTCAGGGATATTGCATAACAGTTTATGCATAATGTTTAATGCATTCTCAGTTTTATGAAATATGGATTATATTGAAGACATTTTGAATAGTAGTTTAGATTTACACTTTCTTTTTAAGGTGGAAACAAGAGGAACATTTATAGTACTCTTCAATGACACTGGAAGAGTTGAGATGGTTACTAATAAAAATGAATAAAATCCACAGAAGTGTAAAAGAGAAAAATATATTGCATAGTTTGATTATGAGCAAATCATAAACGTTTAAAGCATGTCTGGAGGTTAGAAATGCCGTGCCTTTATTTGAATACCATAGCTGTCTCAGCACTCTTCCTCATCGCTCTGTCTAGGGTGTGTTGGTGCTTGGTGTGGAATGTTGGAACTCAATTGAGGACACAGTTTTGAAGAATGTTTCTTCTTGTTCAAGGTTTATTATTAAAATGGAAGTATTCGGCATAAAAAAGAAAAATAATTGTTTGGTGTGTGTGCAACTTCTATTAAGAATCTACTCACATTGTATGTATTTGTTTTGTGGCGTACAGGACAGTTTTCCAGCTCGGTTTGGAGGAATACATTTCGTCAATCAGCCGTGGTATATCCATGCCCTCTACACAGTCATACGGCCCTTTTTAAAGGAGAAGACACGGAAAAGGGTATTCTTCAGTTTATGTGTCCATTATCTGGCAGTTGTAGTCAGCAGTTATATCATAGTCTAGTAAAGTAGATAAGCGCCATATATCAGCTTGCTGTTGATGGAAAGTATTTAAATACACCTACATTATAAAGAGTATCTTTGGCTGTTTTAGAAACTTATACAGCATTGTCCTTTAAGGACACAGTCAAGCAGTACACCTAAATGTATTTTGAAGTGTAAGCATATACTTTCTCCTGGGTTATATGAAAAATATTACCAGTATTAAAGTTTATATTAAGATTCTGTTCAATTCTATTCAATTTCTGTTAAAATTATTTGTATTTTTACTTTAAGAACAGAGGTAGTGAGTACAAAGACTTTTCCTAGTGTAATTTCCTTGACATTAGCATGAACTAAAATACACATCTGGTATATAGCAGTTTTCAAATACTGATTTGAATGACAGCCAATGAAAGGAAATTTCCATATGCCTACATCTGTGCATAAGCACGAGCACTCTCTGAGATACTGCTAAATTTGAACCATTTGCAGCAGTGCAATTAAATTAGAGCTTGATGGTGATAGCACGTGGAATGATATTATTTCTGTAAGAGGGAATTTGTTATCCAGGAAAACACAATCAACATCATGTACAAAACCACTATAAAGAATAGGATGATCTATTCTTTTTCCTTTCCTTTTTTTCGCTCTTCCCCCCTCCTTTTTCTTTTTTTTTTTTTGTGAGATCAGCTTACTAAGCAACTATTTTCCTTCCTCAGACACAATCTACAAGGCCACAATGAGCCTCGGTGTTTAGCTGTTTTTTACTGACAGAATATGCTTGAGAGGCCTCTGGTATTCATAGATTTTGAACTATAGATCACAAACCCTTTTATGTAATATCTGTTCTAAATATGCAAATGAAACCCCATTTTGGAGGATTCAATTGCACTCTGTTGACTACAGCTTCAACAAAGAACATTACAGTGCCAGATATGTTTGAAGCCTTTTTAAGTCAAGTGCTGCCTATGCATAACGAGAGAGGATAGTACAACTCATGAGTGTGTTGCAACATTAAAAATGAGTGACAAGGCAGTTGAACATGAGTGCTTATCAGTTAGCATCTAATTTTTTATTTAGACACCTGAATCAGTGGCATATATTTTGAGAAACACTTGACTTTTTACAACTGTCTTTGTCTATGCTGAATATCTGTAAGAAGTAGTCAGATGCTTAAATATCAGTTTAAAGTCCAAAACTTAGTGGCAAAAACTGAAATTTGTGCCCAGCACATAAAATATAAGATCAGCTTCAAAAAAAAACCATAACAGGCAGAACAAATGATTATGAAAAAAAAACTAAAAGCAACAGAATTCTCTTGAGAATTTTATCAAGCTTGTTATTTATCTATTGTGTTTATCCTGAATTATTTTGTATTTTTTTAATATGTCTGGTAGATTTATAACTAATATCCATGTTCAGATAAATGTAGTACTAGGCATGCATTAAAACAATTGCTAAGCAAAACATTCCATTGAAAAGGCACCATAAAGCAAATTACTTTCGCCATTGATATTTGTTCTTTCACACAAGGATAAATTCTGATGTGGAAGAACATTACTGAGTTTGCGTATTAAGCTTCCTGTCTCCACAGCTGACTGGAAGATGGGCTAAAATAAGCAATACAAGACAAGCATATATTTGATATTTTTGTCTTTCTGCCTTTTGAATTTAACCCTTGATAAATCATGCTAGGGGTATACCTGTCCAGAGGAGTCCCTGCAAGGTGAAGTGGCATGTGAATTGATGGCACTCAACACCTGTCTGTGTGCGTACCCCTGCCTGTCCTGTGTGGAACGAGAGGCTGCATACAGCTATTAGGAGGCATCATCCTACCTTGCCTTCTTGGCTGCTTCTGTGCTAGTCAATTAAAAAGGGTTGAGTGCTGCTGTTCCTACTGTTTAATTGTACAGACGCTTTCTGGCAGGGCACTGGCCGGTGCCAGCTGGTACTTTCTTAGACATTGCCCAGGAACAATTTGGGGATGGCATGGACCAGTGAGCAGTATGGATGAGATGAGCTTGTTCTGGAGATGAAAGTAGTTTAACCATATGGATGTGAACTGTGCCATGGCACTTGCTCTTAGTCCCAAAGGATGAATCCTGGCCCATCTTACTCACTAGTCTAGAAATAGCTGCTGTGAGCTGTCTGTGTAGCCATACCCAAGAGCTTGTGGTTTCATCCCAGTGGAAAGTCTGCAGGTCCCTAGTATATGTGAGAGAAGGCTGTCCAAATCCAGAGGTGCTCTGTTTCTAGTGCTCATCAGTCACACATTCCAGATCTCAGAGGAGAAACCATATGGTTAAACACACACATAAATGCAAGTATTCATACACATATATGCCATATTAATATCCATATATATGAAAGTAAAGTATATATGAAAATCCATCTACTAAAACCTTGATGGAAAATGTCAAATAGTCCATCACCTCTTCTCTCGTTGTTGTCACAGAGAGTATTGTATTGTTAAAACTAACTTCATATATTGTCAAGTATGGATGGTAGTTACTAGTACCACCATATTAAGGGAGAAAATTTTTCCAGTGGAGTTTTTATTACACTGCACAGTTTATCTTATTTGTAGAACTCATGGCTGGATGCTGAAAGTCAATATATATTCCTTAATGTATATGGTGAATAATAATTTTATTTATTATTTATGTTCATAATTTATTCACTTAATTTAGTTCACAGGATTAGAGAGAACCAATAACAAGAGATAGGCAATTTGTCTGTCTAATCTTCAGTCCATCTAGTTACCAAACATCAGTTCTTACCCTCTTTAGGCCCCTTGTCCTGTAAACATTTAAAGTCATGTATGCTTTATTCACTTTGTAATTTTATGAACATAGCATTACCATGCTTAAGGCAGAGGTGATGTGATGTGTGCCTTGGTGGCCATCTCTGTTAGTCCAACACAGCCAGAATGCTGAAACTGTACAATATTCTCTAATAATGCTAGTAGAAGTTTGGCTTCGCTGATTTTGTAATACTGCTTTGTTTTCACCTGGATGTGTGCATACAGATATTCCTGCATGGTAATAACCTCAACAGCCTGCATCAGCTAATACACCCTGAGATACTGCCTTCAGAGTTTGGAGGAATGTTGCCCCCCTATGACATGGGGACGTGGGCAAGAACACTGCTTGACCATGAGTATGATGATGACAGTGAATGCAATGTGGACTCCTACAATGCTCCTGCGAAGGATATAGAAAAGGACCTCTCTCCCAAATCCATGAAAAGGTGGGTTAAAGGTACTGTGGTCTTCTCGTATTGCTATAAGGTTAACATTCACCTTCCTCCCCTTTTAGGAAGCTGCAGGTAGTTCCCTCAGTTTATTACATGAAGACCATTTTATTTTTTTCTTTCTTAAGAAGATCACTCTTGACTATAGACTGTAGTGTTGATCATTACCCATGTGAGTTGTGGGCTCAGTGCAACTAATTATTTCCGTGGTGCCTTACAGGTAGTGTATACAGTACTGTGTTTGTAATAAGCTGCTATCCCACCCTAGCCTACTGTACGTATTGGAGAGACAGTGATAGCTGGAGTGAACCACAGTGCAGAGAGTAGATGGGGGCCAATTATCCAGCTGGGTAGTGATAACTCTTAACCTTCCTCCATCTCATAGCCTAGTGCCCTCTATCTACCAGCCTGCAGGTGCCGGTACATTTACAGCATCTGAACTGTCAGTCACAGTGACTGCACACAACATGAGAAAATAAAATCCATGCCAATCATTTTACTTGAATCTGGTAAACATCCTGGTGTTCTGATACCCTTCACTTTGAGAAGATACAGTATAATTACTTGCTGCATTTTACCATTCAAACTAAAGTATAGGAAGAAGTTAGCTACCTCTCCAGTACCTACAGAAGTAGTGAGGTGATTCACTTGGGAGGTCCAACCTGGTCTAACCTTTCCAGGGCAGTAGAAGAGATAAGGGTAAGATTACAGCAGGGTGATAGAAAAGGTTGAGCAGGGCAGCAAAAGTCAGAATGCAGCTCGTGATGGGTAGGTCTAGCAGTGAATCAGAAGAGAACAAATAGGGTAGAAAACAATATATAAAGTCATTAAAATTAAGTCAGAATATGCTAAGCTGAGAATTCAGTTTCACGAGATGGTATTTGATGCAAAAGGGAGATTGCCATAGGAATAAGAATGAAAAAAAGCAGTGAAGTTTAAGGATTTAGTGTTGAAAAAAAACTATGGTCCATTGAAAGTGAGAAATAGAAAAGTGACTGGATGGGAATGAACTGGGGTAAGGAGAAGTTAGAAAAGGTCCTGGAGCCATACGACAAGGGTGCAGTTAACACAAGTAATGGAGAAAATGAGACAGCAAAGAGCCAGAGGAAGGGGAAAAGTGAGCAATATGTTTATGTATGATTTGCACGTAATACAAGAATTATGAGACAATAGAGAAGCTGTCTTGGAGAGAAGGGTGGAATTTAGGAGCTGAAATGCAAAAGTCTTACTGTTGCGAAGTAAAGTCATGAAAGTAAATATATTTGTCCAAGGATACAACAAAAAAAGCCGTGAGAAGACCTGTGACAAGACTGTCCTGTCTGAGCACATTATTAAATGGAAAAGCAGTGGATTGACCAGATTTTTCATTCTTTCTGAAAGAATTTTTATACTCATTTAAATTGTGCTTGAAATATCCTTCATGCAGAATTACACTTCAGTGTAAGCTTCAAATTGACATTCTTTCAGTCTGGGTTAACTGACACAGTAGGAGACATGCTGCAGAAAATAAGCATGTTGAAATTTGTCTCTGCATAATACTGAGCTGAAATTTCCTTGCCTCTTTTCATTCTTGTTCACTTAGTGTGTCTGCAGCACTTGCTGGAATCCTTCTTCCTAGCCATTGGATATAAAAGTACTAAGTAGATTTGCTGTGCTAGTACCAAGTAGAAGGGAGTGGTAGTAAGATGGACAGAAAGTCCCAGAACTTCAATGTATTAAGTGAACAGACTGTTAAAACAGAAGTAGGAAAGTTAAGGTAAAACAGATAAACTGTCTTTCATTAAAAAATGAATTTAACTTGAATTCATCACCCGATGGATTGTTTCTCTCAGTTTAAAACCACACTTAGTGTGGTATGATAGTGCAGAAGAAGGTTATTAACACAAAAAAACCCCATGATAGTAAGTCAATGAAAAGTGCTTGTCTTATGGGAAAAAAAATCACAAGCGTCTAGCAGATCTCCAACAAATATCCTTTTTAATTTGGCTTGCCATTTTAAAGTCAGGTTATTGCTCTAAAAGAATATCCTTCTTAAACCAAAGTCCTGCTGAAAGTGCATGTCCTTGTTACTCATTTTTGCCCCTATATGAACCACTGACATTCCTACAGATCTCCTTGAACTTTTGGTAAATTGAATGACCTCTACTTGAAAGGAATGTGGGAAGGGTGGTGGAGATAAGGAGGAATTAATCCCGCCTGTAGCACAGACCTCTAGGGAGAACATGTTCATATCATGTGGCACCATTGTAGCTGTCTCAGCAGTCCTGTTTAGCCTGTGGCTGTGTCCACCTGTGGCTCTTATGGCTGAGGCACCCAGCTGGAGATCTGCAGCCTCTTCTTACCTAACCCTGCAGGTGTTTGTGTTGATCAACTTTGCAGGGTATCTGTGTGTGGTTCCTCACCTCTGCAATGGGATTTTGTAGTACAACTCTGTCCTACTGTATTTTGTGAGAATTTATTCAGTAGTCTGTAAAGATATTTGGGAGATGTACTTAGATGGTGCTATAGATGTACGCAAATGTTCTTCCTTTTACATACCTTCATTCATGAATTGGTATGAAATGAGACAGTAAATTTTGATTAAAAACTCAATGAAAACCGTTTCTCCTTCTCCAAGGCTCCTGAGCTTACAAGCCATAGATCAGGATTTGTGCATTTCCATTTTCACATCTGCTTTGGCATCAAGATGTTTGGAGGCCCTGGGAATTTATGTCCGAAACTGCCTCAATGGGAATTTGAAGCCATATTTGAGCTTTGAGAATTGGAAACCTTGGCTGCTCAGACATTGGCAGCCTGGGAGGAGGCTCAGTCTTCTATTAGTACTTACATTCAGTTGGGAATCTTTTGAAATTAGAATGCTTCCACAGCATTTCTTATCTTGATGAACTGGATTTTCAGGAGTACAGCTTCCCACTGGCAGTTTTTCAATAAGCTTTGCATTGGCACGGTACCTTGTGAAGATTTTAAAAAAGCATTTTTAATTCAGTGGTTTAGTTTTCTGCCTGAGGAGCTGACTGATGTTCTAGATGAGGGTTATTGCACAGTTTTAATTAAAAAAATTTAATTATGTTTATCACAAGAGAGACCAGCAGATTTTTAAAGTTAATTTTCTTGGTTTTAGCATTGGTAAGAGAATGTGGTAACTATTATTAGAAAATGTCCTCATATTTAAAGTTTTCACCTAGGCTTTAATTCAGTTGTTTTTTCTTGTGTTTTTGAAAGTTTTCTTTAGACTTTTTGGGAAAGACCAAATAGTCTTCTGCTATTAGCCCCATTCATTGGTTTTGGTGGATGGTGCCAATTTATGAGTGGGAGACTATGCTTATCTTAGGAGAGGTCAGAATTCTTTAAGGTTTTTCTCTGTGCTAGAGCCCTCCAAATGGTCAAATCTGTAGCAATGCTACAGTCAGTGTGCTTCCACTGATCGAAAATAGATACCTACATTGTAGAGATGTACACGTGCTCTAGGCTCAAGTCTCCTTTACAGAAAGGAGGAGAAATAGGAATTTCTAGCATGAGATTCATCTCACCAAAGGAAACATCTAACATGGGTTGCTTTTACTGTACACTGGAAGCATCAGCTTTTTGACAAGCTAAGATGTAGGTAACGGAAGACTTCATTTGAACATTTCAGACTTTGTTTTTAATGGAGCATTTTGATTTTGCTGGAGGTTAAAGTTTCCTTTTTTTTCCTCACACATGGCTATTTCAGGGTAGCAATACCACTGTTATGCTTCTGTGCTGAATCAGAGAACCTGGAGAAATTTTATAATGATCATTGAATTTGCCCTTGCCATCCTTCTCTGCTCTGTTTAGTTGAGCTTCTAAGTGAGTCTGACAGATGTGTCCACTGCTCCAGAAATCCTGCTGGCCATGGCAGAATTCCCTACGATTGGATTAGGATTTTGCACTGTTGCCTATTCAGAAAAGGTGCAATTTGAGCTTCCAACTAACACATGCCACTAATTGCCATGTGCCATTAGCCAGCTGAGTCGCTGAATTGCACCTTTTTTACCAACTTGGTGCCATATAACCTTCTGGTAGAAAGGGTCAGTGCTTAAGTCAGTACAAAAGACAGCTTAGTTTGTCCCATTTGGTGCTGAGGATGCACCCTGTTTCGCTGTTTCACCGAAGAAAAGGGGCCCCACTTTATTCCACCTTTTGTTCCTATTTCCACAAACCAGCTGTGAGCCCTTTAAAGCCATGTAGTCACTCCATGAGGGCATTTTCTGACCATTTGCAATGATCTGATGCTTGGGTAATGCTGTACTAATATTTTTAAGCACTGACAGAAACTAAAATAAACCAAAGAAAGCTGAGGCTTACCCTCATTTGTCTTGATCTGGAAATGTCACATAAACATGTTTTTCCTCTACAGGTCTCAGTCAGTTGTAGATCCTGGGGTGCTGAAACGCATGGATAAGAATGAAGAAGAAAACATGCAGCCGTTGCTTTCACTTGACTAACAGTTCCTGAGCATTGGACATGAACTGAGGTGGAAAGCACTGCCTCTCAGCAACGAGCAAACTATTGGGAAACAGTGTACCAGCTGGAATCCTATTCACTCGTGTTAATGTAGCATAATGGCAGCAGGTTTTACTATTCTACCTGAATTATGGATGCCCTTGGGTGAAAAAGAAGAGGAGAAAAAAAGGAAAATAAAATGAAATAAAAAATAAAGAGGAATCAATAATTTATTCTGTAAGTGCCAATTTGTTTGTAAATACAATGTAATCCTCCAATTTGACTTTGTAAGTTATGGTAAACAAATGCTATGGAAATGAGTGACTATTAAATATGTCAGTGAAGTGCACCATAAAAAAAAAAGAGAAGAAAATGTGTGTGAGCTCACACCCGCACACATATACACGCAGAGGAACACATACCGGACAAAGAACAATGTCAAAGGCAATTTAATGTTGTCCTTCTCATAGGAAGCCATATTGCAGCTGGTGTATTGACTGCTGGTTTGTTTTCTCTCTGCAATGCTCGTGTAGTGTGGAAAGATAAAAAGGGAATATAAGAACTTGGAGATGCTGTGATCAGCTGAATATTTCCTAACTGTAGGAATGCTTTCCCCAAAAAATTGTGGCGTAGGATTGTGACTTAGCATAAACCATGTAGCATTGTGAAAAAGAAAACAGATGAGCTGGCACCAACTCTTTGCCAGATTTGTTGTTTGGCTGTATGGATCTGTGAGGTTTCTTCCTTAACTTTTCATTTACAGTTTGCAAGTAACCCGGCTTGTTACCCTAATCGGGGTGTTGCAATGTGGGACACATTGGAGTTCTCTTGCATTTTGGGTGCACGGAAAGAATTTTTCCAGAACTCTATTCTGCCTTGGATGAGAGATTAGTCCTCTAGATACAGCGTAATAACTGGTGTTTGAAGGTAAACCTGAATCCTGTGCACTGGGGGTCTGGATACATATATATATTTTTACCAATCTCTGACAAGCATACAAGGTGACATTGTTAGGCAAGTATATTTATTTGAAAGTTTATACAAGAAATCATACTTATTCAATGTACTTAGATATATTATAGATTGTATATTGAGGCAATGTCATTAATATAGTAAAACTTTCCATAGAACAAGAGCATCCCACTCCAAGCAAAGATTAATATTAATAAGTTGTAGCAAAACATCTCAGCCTATTATGTGTTTAGGACACTTTTGGTTTTGGTTGTAGTGTAACTGTATGTATATATTGAACATGTGCCATAATAGAGAAATACATTTTACCTCAAAAGGGCAACCGATTTCTCTAGGGATTGGGTGAATCAGCTGAGATACAGGGGCTATGTCATCTTTGTGTGCTGATGTGTGTGCAGCCTGTTGTATGCTGAGGCAAGAATGTCATTTCTTATTAGGACTTCACTCTGCAAACAGAGTGAGAAGACACAGGGTGCCCACCAAGACATCTGAATAGTTAAGAGGTATTTTAAGAGCATGTCTGGGTAATGCAGGGATTACTTAAGAATGTGCTGGCCACAGTGGAGGAGATAGCTCACAGAACTCTGCCTCCCAAGCACCAGAGTTTAAAGAATTTCCTCCATCACTTCAGTGATCACTGAAGTTTCAAAGTCACCAGCTGTAGGTCACCTCTCTCTGCAGCTGTAAGATTTAGTAGGCTCGGATGAGTTAAGAGTGGAGAGTGAAGTCTCAGAGTTTAGCTGTAACTCCTGTGGTGCAGCGTTGGTGTTTCTCAGGGCTGAGACAACCTCGTCTCTTCCAGCATCACCTTTGATTAGCCCATGCAGCACATAGATAAAGCTTTCCTACTTTGCAGTTTATGAGTAACACTGATAAATAGTGTATGCCACAACATGCCATTGCATCCTGGGAACCTGTCGGAACAAGTCATTGCTTTTCTGCTCTCCTAATTCTATTTTCATGATACGTGCTACAAAATAAAAAAGATATGGAGCCTGAACCCTTTTTAAAAAGTCTGTACTGTGAGTTTTCAGTAGTAGAAACTGTTGTAGTACTTCTATTTTTTTGAGAGACTTGAAAGACTGATGAATTCTTATATATTATTTTATTCAGTCTTTTTTTTTCCACATACCTTGTAACATCATTCTGGATAGATGAGATGTGTCTCTAGGGTTTGCATAAGTGCCATATTTGAATGTATGTTATGTATGCCCATGTTTATGGTTAGTACAATTGTATATTGCCATTGATCTGATTTTTCCATCCTTATTGGATAGAACTTTAGTATCAGTAGAAATTTTCTCCTTGTAAGGGCTTCAGAATTTAGTCAGTATTCCACATGTATGCAAGCTGTGACATAATGGTGATCAAAATCTTCACAGATGCTTTTGGATGCATGGGCCAAACCTTGGTGTAAACCAGCACAATGCTAATTTTAGAGTATATGAGCTGTCTGGTCAGAAAATGCAAATGTCTCTTACATCCCCACAGAGCATCTTTGTAGGAAAGTTTATCTGCTCAGCTGTATGAAGCTTAAAATTTGTTTTGAAGCTTATAAATTTGTTATGTTTGCACATCCTTTATTTGTGCATTTAGCTGTAATTTATGTAATGTTTTATGAGGCCTGATTTCAGCTTCAAGTTAATGAGTATTAATAAATTCTTTCCAGAAAGTGAAAGCAGGATATATTATAATTTTGTGTAACTGGGACCTCATCTTTCACCAAGAACAAAACTACTTTTTCAATAAGATCCTCAGTGTTAAAGAGTTGGGCTGCAGGTCTTCTTGGCTGCAGCTTTTCTTTCACTGAAGCAAATTCTGACAACGGTAGCTGCGGTTGTGTCATTGCATAAGAATATGAAAACGAGTAAGAAAAATAATTATCCTTTACATGCTCTCAGTATTCTTTGAAAGCATTTCTCTTTTACACTTCAGGATACATAAAGGGTTTCCACCTTTCCCTTGCTTCTTGTAGAAAATCTTTATAGGTAGGTCAATTTTTAATATATTAAATTTCGACTGGAAACTTTTTCCAATCTTTATTATCATAGGAATTGATGCCTAATTTTTATAGCAGAATTGAAATGCTAAAAACAGAATTCAAATGTTTGGGAGGAATTCCTCTTAATTTCTTACCTTTGTTGTGTATTGGGTAGAATAAACTTTGTAATTATGCATGTCGTTGTGCATATAAAAAATATCCTGCAATATGAGGAACTTAGTGGAAAAAATGGATATACCTGTCCAAGCAACTAAGTGAAAAACAAAACAAAACAAAAAAGTTTAAAAATTAATAGCTGCAGACCTTTGGCAAGATCTAAAAATATCCCCATACATGATATCTCTTCCATGAAAGAAATGTTTAAAAATAAATGGAAAAGTTATGGAAACTTCCATGCCTAAAGCCCCCTCCTGTAATCAGAGATTTCAGTAGTTTCTTGGCTTTATAAAGACAGGTAATCTGTCCCACTAAGCTCCAACAAATACACAGGCTCCCAGTAGTTATTAGTTGTACAATAGCTTTAGGATGTCTTCACAGAAATGTAAATTTACTGTATAGCATATTTAAAAAGATGTTTTGCACTCTACAAACATGCTATGCCTAGTCACAAACAATATTTCTAGTGACATACATAAACTAAAAATGGAATTAAACAGGAGTAGAAGGGACCTCAAGAGGTCATTGATATGTGGAGGAGCAGATTTGCTTTAATGTCTCTTTTAAAGAATTGCTTTAGCTCAGTACCTTGCATGGAATGCTCTCTGTATTATTTAATCACAGTCATGGCAAAGCCTAAGCACATAACCTGACCAAATTGTAACCTGACAGTATTTTGTTTGTATCTTTTATTATTTACCTGTTCTGTTTGTGAAATTAAAAGATTTGCCAAGTGTCATAAGAGCTACCATTCAGAATTACCTGGGAAACACTTTGCAATAAGCTTTGGTCATGTCCCTGTTATTGTATCATTTCTGTTATTATTGGTGTATGTATTCATGAAGATTTTTGAAAAAATCTTGTTTGAAAGAGCATGGAAGAGCAAAAAATTCAAAATTGGGCTTCAGGATTTTTTTTTTTTTAGAATATTAAAATACGATTTAGGGGGGGCACTGAGTTTGTTTTTGATAAACTTTGTTGGCCTACGGGGGAGGTCCTGCTGAGCTATTGACAGCATTGGATACCAGGACGAATTTGGAAGATAGATATCAATGTGAAAGGCAAGAGCAAAGGTCTCAAAAGATTGTACTGAAAAAAATCACTTAATCATGTAGCTGACTCTATTGTGTCCTTCTGATGAAAGGCATTTTGTAACTAGCTTATGAGCATATATTAGTGGTGCTAATATATGGTACTAAATATATTAGTGGTACTAATGTATGGTAGTGGTACTGAGAGTGCAGTACTTTTGTCCCCAAAATATATAAAATCAAGAAAATAACAATTACCCCATTTCTCAGGCAGCAAAACAGAAACATAGCCAGTTAGAAACATTAAAATCTCAATGAAAGACATTCACATTGTGTTTATATACGACAAAAATGACAGATCACTGGTTTGAACCACAGCACAGAAAATAATGTGCGCCTATGTTGTGTGCAAAGAATGTCAGGTTGATGATAAGTCATGTCTAACTTCTTTAGAAACCTACTTAAATGTTTTACCATGAGACCTTCATAAAACTGGGATGATCTGCTTTCCTATGGAGTTAAATCTGAATGTACATGTTACCATTTCTGCTGAGGAAATGATAAAAAGGAGGGATGCCCCCCCCAAGAAATTTCATTCTTGCCTGTATAATTGATGGAAAAAGGGTAGTTTATTCTGAAGACCCTCAAAAGGAAATCTTGGCTGCCCAATAAAGAATTCTGAACTTGATCAGGGAGGATCTCCTTTTGAGGGCCTTGAAAGATACTTATTTGCCATTAATTATACAAGGAACATGGGCATTTTATTTAGAGGCACGCTTAAGTGACCACAAATGAAAATGCACGCTGAGTAGATAGGACCCCACATTCTCTATGGCTTTATAACTTTGAACGATCCTGTGTTGAGAGTCTTTATTTAGCACACTGACTCGGACAAACCCTTCAGTCTGCATTTCAGCTTTCAATTGTGTGGTAATTTTTTTCTATTACCTTTTGGAATCTTAATTTATTCCTTTCATATGGCTCTGTTGCTACAAAATGGCATTGACTCTTACTGAATTGCACAGTTAGCAAAGTGATTTTGTTGTTAAAAAATAACAGCTTGTGGTGTGCTGGGCAGTGGTGAAGTTGAAGCTCCCATTACTTTGTCATTCTCCAGTTTTTTATGTGTGTTAACCTTTGATTGATAACAGACATGTCAGACTCGCATATACAAGGTTAAAAAGAGAAAAAAGGAACTTCTGAAGTGAGTTCAGAAACTGAGTAGATGGTATTGTTGTGGAATCCAAATGGAGAAGAAGAACTACACGCAGGCAAAATAGAGAGACTTCCAAGGGAAGGTGCTGGTGCTTCCTTATGGCACATATTTTTGTTAAAACATGGCCAAAATACTTTGCCTATGGGGCTGTGGTCAGCCACCTCTATGGTTTCTGAATCAGTCACAACAAATACTCTCTAATAAAGATGTGACAAAGCTTCCTTTTGCTATTGGTGGAGAGTTCATGTCCAGAGAACTGGCATGCCTGTCAATTTGAAGCAGTAGGGGTTCGTCAGGATTTCTATGGATATGGAAATGCTACTGTGATTCCTTAAAGAGGCTGTTGCATCATTGGCAACACACAGTAGCGCGTAAGGGCAGGCTTCTCAAATCGAGTCCCTTGGTTAATAAAAATTTAAAACAGGGAGAAATATAATACAAGATGATAAAACACAAATAAAATAAAAACCAGAAGCAAGTCTGCAGTGGAAAGCTGCATGAACGGCAAAAATGATGTGAATGAACTTGTGTGAACACTTGCAAGAAGTGAATCAGTAACCTATCCCGTGTCCCCCATTTACTTTAAGAACAGAGTTCCCATTTTTCGCATGGTGTACCCTGTATGGCCATAGTGGAGTTTCCTAAATCTTTAGAAAATGCTTGAGTTACCATGTGAAATTGTAGATGCAGTAGCTGAGGTTGTGAACGTGGTTTAATGGATCAGTATATGCCACCAGATCCTCACCTGCACATGGGCGCCGAGCTGACTCAGATCTGGTACTTGAAGAAATGCGTGAAATGGCAAACATGTCCTACCTGACTGAAGAAGTCATGCAGAGGGAGAAGGAAAACAGCTGCACATCCATAAGGACAGGTGGCAGGCCTGTGGAGAAAAAAACATCAGGGAGTTGGAGTGAACTGATCAATCATTTTAGCGTAATAGTGAGGGAGGCTTTCACTTGCTCTGTAATCTAAGAGAGGACTTGCAAGCCTCGCCACACGTGTCATGAGCAAGAAGACAGAACATCTTTGTTTCTAACCCAAACTTGGGTTTGATAAATATAAACCTGATGTGTATGCCAGGCCTGAACTGCTTGTGCTGCTGCTATTTCCACGGTGGCTTTTTGGGTGTGGGTATCACGTAGCATGCAGGAGCTGGAAAGCTAACGTTCACCAAGAGAAGGAAAGAATGTAGTTTGCAAAATCCCTGCTACAGGGATAACTTTGTGGGACGATTCAGTGCTTGCTCAGATTAAAGCTTGTCTTGCCCTGACATCAGTGTTGGATCCTACTCTGTAGAAGGCTGTGGGCGTAAGCAGCATGGGAATCTCCTCTGTGCGTCTCAGTGTCGTTTGCTAATTATACAGCCTTTGAGCTGTAGCTGGTGATCTGTGTCCTGTGTCTTTAAACAGTTCTGCTGGTGATATTAATCATAGCCATTAGTCGCTCAGAGTGGAGATGATTTAAAGGAAACCGACAACTTAAAGCATTACACTTAAGGTCTAAAATGTTAAATTGGTGATTGTTACAAGTAATGCCTAAGATTATGATAACTTAAAGAGTTTCATGGTTTGGTTGCATTGTATCCTTGATGGGACTTACTGCATAATTCACTTTCCCTTAAATATGCTTTTCCCTGAGGTGCATGAGCATCTTTCATGCCTCAGTGATAGAAGGGATTAAACAGTAGAAAATATGATTCTAAAACTATGAATATGTTCACAGAGTGGCACATGTAGAATACCTGACACTATTTAAAAAAAATAAAAATGTTTTGCAATTAACTAGTGTTCAACTTGACGACTCTTTTAAATCATTTCGTTCTCTAGCTCTTTCAGCCTGTGAACCGTTGTGTGAAATGTCCTACAAAACTTGCCCAGCTTTGCATCCTTTCTTATCCTACCCCCTTGCATTCAATAGTGTCCTGTCTTCTACGAATAACCGGAGAAAACTGTAAAAAGCCCAAACACCCTGATAATATGCAGACTAGAGCTTGAGGACCACTATTTTAAGTATTTCCCTTATACAAATACCTGGTAACAAGATAAAATGGAAAGTGAGAGCCCCAGCTAACCTCATAATAAAGAAATACAAAAAAAAGACTCCAGCTAGGAACCTGCACAGGCATAGCTGGACAGTCATCTGAGACAGCTCTTGTGATTTAAAATCTTACCTTCCCCTGACTATTAATTATCACTCTTTAGGTAGGGACTTCTTCCCCAACATTTAAGCAACAGCAGATTATGGAAATGCTCCTGTCCCAGTGAATGTTGTGCACACCTCATGCGAACTCTGTGCACTCAGGCAAATGTAAAAGAGCTCACATAATCCACTAATAAAACTCTATTCTGAGAATGAGGATTACTAGCTAGTGACAGTGACATCTTAAAATTGCTAGATTGGCTATCTGTGCCTTAAGGCTCTCATGATCTGTAGTAACTGTGTAGCGGTAAACACTGAACACATTTTTTTCACATGCAGGTTTCTACTTTGGAGCCTTATGGAAAATACTATAGCACCGTATTAAAAATTCAAAAATTAAATTACAGGAGTAATTTGCAAGAAGTGATTGTATCCTTAGGATAAAATTTCTTTGTTTGTTTCTCAGTTTAGTACTGTTAGGACTCCGGGGGTCTGAGATTTGTAAAGCCAGGACAAGTTTATCAATCATGTTCTTTCTATGTATAGTTTCAAAAACTATTCTCTTTTCACAAGTTATTGTCAGTTTGAATTTTATTCTTGGACCTAGTATGATGGTTACTTTTGGTCTGTTGTGTTCCAACCTAAAATCTGAAGATTAAGCAACTTTGTGAAACATGTCACTCTTTATACTGTATATTTAAATATCATCATTTCTCTGTGGTCAATGGGCTGTTTTGGAGAGTACTACTACTTTAAATCATTGTTGGTTACCGAGGAAGAATGACATTCTGTTAAATAAAATATGACCAAAAGAAAATTAAAATACAGATATATTTTTTTTTTGTTTGTACATGGGAGTGTTTGTCTGGCTTGCTTGTGCTAAAATATATATGGAGCAAATATTTTAACTGGATGAATGGTACTTGATTTTTATCAAGGTTTTGAAAGACATATGAGAAATAACTTGAGTGGTATATCAGCATGTAAAGTTTTTTTTCTGGTGACACTGAATGTCTGTTTCTACCCAACAGTAAGTTTTAGAGAGCGAACATATTCCACAATTGCAATATTGTTGAAGGCTGTCACTTCATGGAAGTCTATGGGTCATGAATGCCCTCACAAATGAAGATCATGAAGAGATGAAGCACAACTAAAGCTTGTGTTCCCCTCAAAGATATTTCCTACTATCCTGCTTCTTAATTTCTTCTGTGCTGTGTCCCCTAGCATCATCTCGTGTTCATTGACTTTTCTTTTGATACCACACCAGGGAGAAGTGATATTAGCTCCTCACAGAGATGTTCTCTTCAAGGAAATGCTGCTGTTGTTCTGGGGAGAGAATAATGAGGGTAGGGCAGAACAGGCTATGTGACATTGAAGCAGTTGCTGCAGAGTGACTATGTTTCATTCTAGATTTTACTTTTCTTGGGAGGTAGAGACTCAGTGAATTATAGTTGTGTGTTTATGTGCTTCTCCAATGTCCTTTCTCTAGCGTTTATTACTTTAGGCACAAGGATACTTATTCACATTTTGTGTTTATTTTCCCTATCTTAACATTAGTTTACATAGATTAAAAAAAAGCTGTAGCAGGCTGTGGTAGCTTTCTGTTTCATTTATAATTTAAATGGTACAAGCAGATGCATTCCTTATGCCAGTTCTGCAAGGCATAACTTCCAAGAAGAAGTACAGATTTCCCAAATACCATGTTGAAAAAATATTGACAGTTTCTCACCTATGGGAGAATGTAGCCTTTCAGCTCCCAGGTGCTGCATTGTTGTGTGCAGTATATAAGCCATTGCTGCACAAGGGTGCATTTCATCATTACAACTGTAACAAGATAGATGCCAATATTGCTCTCTACTCCCTTTGAAATCCCTCACTCACATCCCTCTTACTGAGCAGAAGCCCTAGTAAGCTGGTGTGTATGTGTGTGTACATCTGCTTTTTCCCCCCTCCTCCTATTTTGGAGACCCTTTTATCAATGTCAGTTATCTTTGAGAAAAAGAAAACTCAAGCTTGCATCTCTGTTGACATATGAAAACATAGTGTGATATGCCCAGGTTGCCTAGCCCTGATAGGGGAGCTGGCTGGAGCATCCTGTACCTCATGTGCAACTCCAGCACCTTCAGTTCCTACCAGGGGAGACCAGGCTGTGAGCTACAGGATGGAGCAAGGAGTACCGGACTTCTCTTTGGTCTGAAGGAACTGGGGACCTACACTAGGGCCACATAGACAGCTTCAACGTGTAGTATCATAAAAGTAGGTATGTGAGCAGAGGAGACCATTGCTTTCTGCTCCCTGATGGTGAGCAGGGTGAGCCCTTGCTGTCAGACACTGGTGCTTCTGTTAAGGGCAGGAGGTCATACATGACTTCCAGCTAAAAGAATGTCAGTGTAACTCCTGCTGGCACGGAGGCATGGTCAACAGGATATGCAGGAGTACGGGAGACTTGTCTGTGGAATTAATTATCATGCTACCACAGCTTTGGGACAACCTGCAATAACACTGTAGGATACAAGAGTGGATAGTGAAATGAGGAGCAGTGCTATTAATTTCAATAGTACTGGTGGTGTTTATACAGCTGTATTTTGAGCATAATGTAGACATAGTAAATGTTCAAAAAGCTGAAAATTCTCTATGACAGTAGAAAATAAAGTATTTTGACTCATTTTTGCTTGCATGAGTGCTGGTTTATTTCTCATGAGCTGAATAGTGGGGAAAAATAGCACTTGTCCTTCTAGACATATACATAGGGTTGGCAGGTCAAAAGCTCTTCCAGTACCTGAACTCTGCCTGACAATGTCCCGTCCTTCCTCTCTGGATAGATTACTAGGCTGTCAAGCAATCTTTCTTTCCTTCATCCATCAACTTCACTGTTGAAAACTCTAGAGATTAGTAACTGAGAAAGTCCATATGTAAAAAAATATGTCACACTGATCTAAATGGAGATAGTATTTCTTTTACACTACAATTTTTCTTCTATTGAGAGCTACAAGTCTCTAACATTTGTCTTTTGTGAAAAAATTAACACATTGCCTCTTCTCAAATTTACAGAAAAAAGAATTACTAATGAAAAAAATATTAAAGAAATATCATTATTTAAATTGTGTTTCCAGAAGTGCTAACGCTAGAGGAAACAGTTAATTATATTATTTGATAGCTATATTTTTTCATTTCAGTGTCTGGAAATAGTAACTTTTTTTTTAACAGACATGTAATTCCTTCCTCATGAAACAGCAAAGTGAGAATCAGACTGATCTTACTGTATCTATTTCCTATAACCACCACATAAAGGCTATCCCCAATGAAGAAGTTGTTGAAATGTTAATAAGAAAAAAAAAATGAAATTTTTCTTTTGGTTTGATGAACTGAAAATTTATAAAATTTGAATATGAAATATGAAGCTTCGAATTAGTTTTTAAATTAACACAATGGTGGAAAAAGACAACATATTCAAAAGCTTTGCAATTATTTCCCTTATTTAAATGCATATAAACAACAGTTCAGATTAAGCTGCCAAAAACTAACAAGAAAACACTCTGAAATCTTAAAGTGCTCAGAATAAAGTACAGCTGTGGATCATCGAGTAACTGAATTTTATTTTGTTGTTAAGGCTTTACATTACTATTATTATTATTATATTCTTTTAATGTTCATATAGCAAAGACCTCAAGCAGGAATAAAGCATCTTGTTTGCAGAAACAGGAACAAACAAAAAAGAAACATGGAACTGGCCTACCACAGTTCATACTGATGTTTCTTGGTTTGATACCTCATACTGTAGCCATGGATCTCAGCCTACATGGTGCATCAAGGTGATGCACCCCTGTACAAGCATGCTAAACCATAATAGCTTCTTGCATTATTATAGTGTCATTAAAAACTTTTGACATACAGTGTAGTTTGGAAAAAAAATATAGGCTAAACTCAATTATGAAATAAAGATTCCGCACTGAAGAAAGTGTTCAGTAAAACCCTTGCAGAGCTACTTGTTAGGTACATAGTCTCTTCAAGAGGTATGGTTTACAGTCAGTTTTGATATCGTGGTATACAAGCTCCAAAATTAAAGAAAGGGGAAAATGAATATATTTCTAGTAATATATGTAAATCAGCTGAAATAGTAAGAGATTGTGCTATGGTGTGGCCAGCAGGATTACGGAAGTGATTTTTACCTCTGTACTGGTGAGGCCACACCTCGAGTACTGCATTCAGTTTTCAGCCCCTCACTACAAGAAGGATATTGAGGTGCTGGAGTGTGTCCAAAGAAGCGCAATGAAGTTGGTGAAGGGTCTAGAGCACAGTTCTTATGAGGAGTGGCTGAGGGAACTGGGGTTGTCTAGCATGGGGCTAAGGAGGCTCAGAGGAGACCTTATTGCTCTCTACGGCTATCTGAAAGGAGGTTGTAGTGAGCTGGGGGTTGGTCTATTCTCCCATACAGCAAGCAATAGAACAAGAGGAAATGGCCTCAAGTTGTACCAGGGGATGTTTAAGTTGGATATTGGGAAAAATTTCTGCACCAAAAGTGTTATAAAGCACTGGAACAGGCTTCTCAGGGAAGCAGTTGAGTCACCATCCCAGGATGTATTTAAAAGATGTATAGATGTGACGCTTAGTGATGTGGTTTAGTGGTGATCTGGCAGTGCTGGGTTAACAGTTGGACTTGTTGGTCTTAACGGTCTCTTCCAATCAAAGTGTTTCTATGAGTCTATGGAAAAGTGGATTTAGCCTACTGTTAATTTGTCACTATAAGAAAACTGCCCTGCTATAAGGCTTTAGTAAAATTCAGAGGCTACTGCAGTGCAGTGTGGATTAATTAAAATTCAGCCATTGACTGAAACTGACCTCAAGTCATAATTCCTGTGAGTCACATCCTCTGCGACTTGTTTTTGTGGAGGATCTTGTCAAGGTTTTCAGGGAAAGTGGGCAAGTGACCTAATATTGTTGCTTCTGTCCTTCTTTAAGTTCTTTAAAGCTCATCACCTTTAAAAATCTCTGCTAATGTCCCTGCATAACGAAAGGAGGCAGATGGATCTACTGTGTAAGAACTTCTTTAGTTTTCAGCCACTTCCTTGTCTTCTAACTATATTGGTGTTGAGGTGGCTTTTGTATTAGAGGGTTTTTTTTGGGAAGGTGAAGAGATGAGTCCTTTTTTCTGAGTGGATGAGTAATTTTTTTCCATTTCAAGGTAATTCATCAGATTATGTTTTCATAACCCAGCAGCTGCAGACATTTATTTTTGATTGTTTAATCCCCCTCAGTTTATTATTCAAAGATTGACTGTTTGTTATAATTAAATATAAGCATCCCAGAAATGCATAATGATACCAATTTTCTGCCTAGTTTCCCTTTCCTCCAAGCACCTTATCAGTGCAATATAAAGCCCAAGATGACAGCAATTTACACCTCTGCAGATACAATAAAATGCAAATAGCGTGGTTTAGCTCAAGTATTTTCCCCTGGAAGTAATTAGTTTTACCTTCTCATTACTATCTCTTGTGCAAAAAAAAAAAAAAAGAAAATACACTAATAAAATGACTGCTGTTTCGGTTTGGGCAGAGTTATTTGTTTACTTATTTATTAAGCTCAGATAAGGATTTACCTATTACAAATACCTATCAGGAAAAGTTGTGTATTTGTTGGATGCCACATAATGACAAGGTGCCTGCCTGCTGCCTTATGCACAGCTCCTTGGTTTGGATTTGAGATGCACGAGCCTTTTCTTTATAAATGGTACTTTATATGGGTTTTAGTTTCTGTGGGATTTTAGTCACATAGCCTCACTGAAGAAAATGACTGCACCCTAGGGAGAAAAATATTGGTGCTGTTAGAGAACAAGTTTTGGGAAGGCAGAGAATAAAATTGTCATCTTTTCCAAGCTGAAAGAGTTTCCCAAAGGGCCTTTTCATTTTGTGAAGAAAACTACCAGAGGCTTGTAACATTGCTGGTATTGATTTTAGTGTTCCAGTTTGCAGTCTTTATTTTCAAGAGCATTTTGATTTTGCTTCTCAAAATGACTTTGATTTTAAAATTGATTTTATGATGGTTTATAACATATAACTAAAATGCTTAATTTCTTTTTTTTTTTTTTTTTCCCTAAATCAAAATCACTGTTCTGATTCTTAATGTTAAAGGGATGTTATGAGTCTGAATTTTTAACATTATATATTTTGAAGAAAGTCTCAGGTCATGGGTTCTGTGTCCGAATAAACTTGAAGGCCAGACTACCACAATTTCTCATAGAAGATAAATTCTTAGATTGAAGCTGCTCTGTTGCTTGACTTTCGTCAAAGTAAGTCGTAGATAGGAAATATGTATTGGTTCCTTTCACTGATTCACTCAAATAAGATTAAAGAGAAAAAGAGGATACTATAAGTCACTCGCTGATTTACTGAATTAGAAAAAGAATCAGATCATTAACTCCTATACTAAAATGTAAGACTAGTCTTCTGAAAAGTTTAGGTAATGCTTGCACCTGCTTTATAAATTTAAGAAACTCATCCCTCAGCTTTATTACCTCAGTGACTTCCACAGCTATTGAGGTCCATAATTCCAGAGAACAGATGATTAATATCACCCTATTTGGATTCTTTACTCTAGCTCAGCATCAGAGATCATCAGAAAATACCTGCATGTGCATGGAGAGGCAGACAGGGTGGGAGGGGACTGTTTAAAGCATTCGAATTTTTTCCATCATGAACTTTGCTTTCCTTGTTTTTCTGAGTGAGATGGGTCAGAATTTGTCCAAGAAGCTCTTTCTTATGGAATATCTTGAATATAGCAAAGCTGAACCTGTGAAACACTTCCATGTCATCTACATTTTCAAAGTAAATTTTAAAAACAGTTTAAATACATTAATTTTGATACAGTTTTTCTTTTGATGATATGTTAGTTTAAAAAATGACATAAAATATTTCTGCTTCAGTTGGGGTGCATTAAGAAGAGTGCAGTCAGAAGGTTGAGGGAGGTTCTTGTCCCTCTCTACTCTGCCCTAGTGAGGTCACATCTGAAGTACTGTGTTCAGTTCTGGGCTCCCCAGTCTAAGAGAGACAGAGTACTACTGGAGAGAGTCCAATGGAAAGCTATGAAGATGATTAGGGGCTGGAGCACCTCTCTTATGAGGAAAGGCTGAGAAATCTGGGGCAGTTCAGCCTGGAGAAGAGTGAGAAGGGGTCTTCTCAATGCTTATAAATATCTAAAGGGTAGGTATCAAGAGGATGGGGCCAGACTCTTCCCAGTAGTGCCCAGAGACAGGGCAAGGGGCAAAAACTGGAACACAGGAGGACATAAGGAAAAACTTTGAGGGTGATAAAGTGCTGGAACAGACTGCCCAGGGAGGTTGTGGAGTCTCCTTCTCTGGAGATATTAAAAACCTGCCTGGATGCGGTCCTTGGCAACCTTCTCTAGGTGAACTTGCTTTGGTAGGGCAGTTGGACTAGATGATCTCAAAAGGTCCCTTCCAACCTCTACCTGGGATTCTGTGAATTTGGCTATTTTTGTTAAAACTTACGGGATTTTTACACTTCATTACGATTTAAGACAAATGTAGTTTTGAAATCCATAAATATGTTCTGAACAACAAAATTTCCTTATTTATTTAATTATTTGGATCAGCTTCTCTAGTTTGCTGTAGGTGACTTTCAGAAAGGTCATGATTTGATTAGTATATGCCTTCAGCCCTTTAGAAGACTGTTCATCCATTCAAAGTTGTTTTTTGTTATTTTTTTGCTTTCTTATCATCTATCCTATCTATTTCTGCCTCATCCACTCTGACCTGAGGACAGCCAAAGAGATACGCTTCTGAGGCATATATTAAATATATATGTTGGTGGCTTTATATGTACTCTGTCAAAATCCTACAATTATCAGATATACTATATCAGAAGCACTTTCTAATGTACTAACCATGTGTGAAAACAAACACATTTCTTGATACTGCGATAGACAACAACTCATGTATCTTAAGGAAGCAAAAATAACCACCCCAGAAATAGAGGAAGTAGATAAGAGAGAAGAAGAAGTGAAGATTCTGACCTGACAGTGATGATGAGGAACTAAAGCATTAGGGTGAATATTGCCATGCTCAAAATGTTACTTCAGAGTGCAAGGGCTTCCTTTTCCTTTCTAATCATCTATCTACTGAAAATCAATTGACTTTTAGAAGAAAGCACATCAAATTATTGTATTATTCATAAAAAAGTTGTATCCTTTTTGCAGTGCTGTTGACTGATACCAGCAGTCAACCTAGAAAGTACAGTTCAAAGCCAGCTTGCACAGAGAGGATATATTCAAACTAAAGATTAATAGAAAGTGATAACAAAGATCATGTAAAGGTATCTGCACATGGGGAGTAAATGTGCTAGGACAGTTCAGCACTGCAAATAGCCAGTGGGGCTTGAGGCATGATGAAAGCTTACAAATTCATGAGTGGCTTTTTCTTCATACAAGAGCAAAGAGTCACAGCATAAAATGATCAGACTGCTCATTCAGGATGCGTAAGAGAAGGTGAGTCTTCTTGGAACCTCTAATCAAAATCTTTACACAATTGTCACAAGGCACTCTAGCTGTTGAAAGTATATATGACTTCCAAAAACTTATTAATAACATATAAGAAAATATTCATCTAGGGTCATTAAACACACACACACACAAAATGTTCACTGGATCAGGGAGATCTTGAGACATAGGGCTACAAGTATTCCAACAGTTCACTAGGGGAGCATAAGTTCCTGCTTGCAGTGTTCTCATATCCTTCCTGAGCATCAGCTGCTGCCCACTGCCCAAAACAGGACAAGATAGACCTTTAGTCTTGTCCAGCATGGCTTTTTCTGCTTTCACAAAAAATATCTCTCATGCTACACACTTATATAGTGTCCAACACTGTGATGGATTTGAGATTTGCTTCTATAACAGCTGTTTTCTATTGTGATTTTTTCAAAAGTTCTTATGCTATAGGGTCTGGCTATCATTTAAGACAGATTTGGGGAATTCATCTCACCCAGCTTTAGACATCTACATGTGAGGTAATCGCCTGAATCCCTGCTCTGATGAGTGGAGAAAAAAATTCATGGTTAGGATCATCTCAGCCAGGACATGAGCTGTGTACTATCACTCTCTGTGAGTGTGACTAGCCAAGTTAGCCAAGTGACTAACTCCCATGTATACACCCTACACTGCAGTCATCAAAATCTGGATATGTGAATCCCACTATGTTTGAACTTGGTTAACAGTCTAACTAGGAAAATGGAATGGTTTTTTTCCCCTGCTTTTGAAATCAGGAGATTTCTATTAGCAGGGCCATTGCGCCTGACTGGTGTCTGCATTGAAGATAATGTGAGGGGAGAATGGTATGGAAGGGAAGTCAGCAGAAAGCTATATTCTGGTTCTGCTTCCTCCCTCTTGCAGTATGTTGCATAAAAATAGAGGAAATGTGGCTTTTTTTCCAAAGAGATATCAGTGTATTTTCTAAACCAACATTGCAAGGACAAGTCATCTGAAAAATCTGGCATACAGATTTTAATCAGGTTTGAGGTACACAAAGGTGTTAAAGACAGACTTTGTTATCCAGAGAGATTTTTTTTTTTTTCTTGAGTGTAACATATTTGCAGAAGATCAATATAACTAGAAAAAAAGATATTAATTCCTTTATTGTCATATAGTTCTGTCAAAGTCACAGTTCTACAATTCAAAGGGTTAGGACTGAGAGAAATGAATTTAAATCATTCCTGCCTCTTAAAACCTGTGTTATGAAAATGAGTTTGCCTAAGAATGGCATCAGACACGAGAAGTGCACATAGCAGTGCATCTTGAAGGGCAGCACTAGGAACAGTGGGCAACTGTTACTGAAGTTCAGACAAACCAGACTGCATAGCTCCTGGTGGTTGCATTCATTCACATTAGAATTGTATCCAAGTATATGACATAAAAATTTGGTTGGGTGGTATCAGTAACTCAGACTTCGTCTCTGAGCAGTGACTTTGAGTTTGAACATTGTCTGAACATTGACTCATGTGTGGACAGAATGGAGATGCAACTCTGACTCTTGGCCCACTAGGTAGCACAGGAAGGATTATTATTTGCTTCTTGCACTGGTCAACAGAAATTATTTTGTTACTCACTTGTTCTGTAATATAAAAGGACAACTGTCCTTTTATGTGCAGACTTTAAAGGAGACAAAAGAGCAAAAAGTGAGAAGTGATAACAGCAAAGCAATTAAAGTATTAGGATACTTATCTCACTATGTGAGTTGGAGCTTTACTCTATCTAATGCTTGAAGCTACTCTCATTTAACACGTAAGAACATGCCCACCCTTTGTCATGGGGTGTTGAAAGTATCCAGAGCCACTGCTAACTATGCAGTCAGACACAAGAATCTGAAGATGGTCCAAGATCTGTATGGTTCTCCTTCAAAGACAGGCTGCATATCCTGAGCAAAATTCTGCATATTGCTGATGTATCTGAATTTGGCTATTTTTCAAAATGACTGAGTAGCATCAGAAGATTTGGGAGCCTGAAAACCAAGTGTGGCCAGACAGTTAATTTCATGGGGAATCAGGACTATCTGACATCTGAGTTTATTTCAGAATGGCAGCTTAAGCCTTTTAGCAACTAAAAAGAACCCTTCTCTGACTTTTAATGAACTGTCTGAGCTTGTAAAGTATCAAATAGTTCTTACCCTCCTGTATGTTGGTATGATACCTTCTTCTGACTCCAGCCATGTAGTTGTCTATACTTCTGAGTATCTGTTGTAGCATTATCTTCTGTCACATTTCTGTGGAGATGTGGATGGTAACAATGATTACTGTACAGTTTTGAACAATATTTTCTTGATTTGTTACGAAAATTTTGTGGTGGGGCCAACTAAGGCTAATGAACAAAAAAATAAATGGTGTCAGTGGTGGTTAAAAAGTACTTTAAAGAATTAACATCAGGAAAAGGACATGCTGTACACAAACTAGTTCATAAATTTCAGACCGTTTTCTTAGACAGAAGCAGGTGGTACCTTCCCTATTGTGAACACAAGATTTTTTATTGGAAATCAATTATTCCTTCCACAGGTATCTGTTAGAAGCTGTTAATCATAGCAATCTATTGCACCTCATTGATAGGTTTTGCAGTAGTCTGATTTCCTGGACTTGTATTTACCAATGTTTAGGATGGCTGGCATCTCTAAAAGACATTAATTAGCTGTACTCCTACTGCGTTCAAATTGTTGCATAAAGCCGTTGTGTATTAATCATGGTTTTCCTCTGGGATTACAGGGAATAAACTTCGTATGTTTAGGAGCTAGCTTGGTTTCATACAAGAGGACTAAGTACATTATTTGCAAACAAAAATGCAGCTGTGAATATAAAGGGAGGAAGAACTTATAATAAAAGTTCAGCTACAGATGATTTTTGTGGTTTCAGACTCTCCTTTGAGAAGGTCTACATTATGTTCCCCATTGGAACATAAACATTAATGCCATTAAAGTAATTCTCTTCAGCTCATGACCTCTTAAACTGTTTCTCAAAAAAGGTTCTGGGAGAAGGGCAGGCTATAGCTTGAGTCTCCATGCTTGGGTGGCATGGAGCTCCTTGGAGAATTAATGGGCTATAGAGGACAACTTGAAAAATGTCTATTGTTCTTTAAAACAGATATTATGTTCTGACATATCTTTAGTTTTTACTGTGATCATAACCTTTATGCACTGTTCTGTCTCTTTTGATGTAGAAGGGCCTCCTTCCAGCTAGGCAGAGAAGGTCTTTTTCCTCTCCTGCCTGCTTTAGGAGGAAAACAAGAGCACACACTTAGCACAAAGGCATCTGTCTGCCAGCTCACACATGAGTTGGTCAGAAGTCAGATTTTTCTGATATGGGGATGACCTTGTACAAGGGAGGTTATTAGTATTGTGCGTATTTGTCAAAATTTCATATTTTGATATTTATGAATATATTTACCAAGACTCTTTTAAACACAATGTATGCAAGCAGAAGGAATGTATACTTCTGGGAGGGTATTTAAAAGTTTTCAAGACAATATTTGGACCTTGGGCATAAGTATATACTTTAATTTAGTGGGAGAAAGGGTTCCTGTTAGTAGAGTAAGAAGATTAATTTATCCTGTGATATATGTATGCATGAGTCTGAAATGTTAGTCTGAGCACTCTAAACTAGTTAATTGGGAAGCTTTAACATCAAAAACTTTATTAGACATTTCTGTGTTTTCTAAGAAGCATGAAAGTTTAATCTTTAGCAGTGCTGTGACTCCAAGGATGTTAGACAGTAGGTGCATGTTCAATGACTTGTTATACTCTTGATCGACAATAGTAGCTTATGTATTGTTATTTCACCTAAGTAATCTGAGGAAAATAACATGTTGAGAAAGCAGAATTCTTATTTATAAAGTAAATCTGTAATATGTCATTTATTTTGTTTGTAGTAAGCAAAGAGAAATCCTGTGGGTCTAATTTTCTCATTGTTAGAAAGAATAGTAGAAGATGTACAATAAACTTTTACGTTATTATTTTAGTACGTAAACATAAATATTTAAGAATGTCAATAATGTGGTGTGTTTGAAAAGATTTGTCTTACTGAAAAAATGTATATTTAGCTGATTCATATCTGTCCGAAAGTCACAAAACATGCAGCAACAAATCAGCCCCATTGATGAGGCAAATACTTGCATATATTTTGACTAAAGAATGCTTTTCCAGTTGTCATGTAATCAAGAAGTGATGTCCTGCTGACTAAGTGGAGTGTATGTTTGGTCTCATGGTACAGCCATGAAAGGGTTAGGAGATGGAGCACATCCTCTAGAGAGGGCTATTAAATAATGTTTTTCGTTCACCTACTCTGGGTCCACAGCTTGTCTGCTGACAGGAATGCTCTGCACCCTTTCAAAAAAAACCCAAGGTCTTAGTCCTTAAAAATACAAATGTTTTTCCTGTCCACTCTTTGTATAACAAGGTATTTTCAACAAATGCTCATAACAATGAGGAGACTAAGGTTTGACCTGAGGGGGATACACATTTCCCATCTGTTTTGTACACTAGATCAAGCTGTGGGAAAGAATGGATATGGGATGTGAGTCAGAGGGGCACTTGTTGCCACTTTGACCTGGGGATGGGACAGTGAGCAGCACTGATACCAAGAACGAAAGAGCAGGGGCAGAGAGAAGAGGGCTGCAAGCATGGTAGGGCTGTGCTGCCTAGTGGTTACAGCACTCTCCTGCTCTTGAAACAACTCATATGCTTTATCCAATGGATATTACACAACGGCAGAAGAGGATGTGATGAGTGACAGGCAGTGATCAGGGTTGCTGCTTGTGTGTGAAGATATTCTCAGAAATTTCTTCACTAGTATTCAAGTGCTGGCCTCCCCAGCGTCACATACAGAAGAACACTCTCATCTCCAACCTCTGCTTCACTATTTATACATTTACAGTGACTTCATTAGCTCCCTTTCACGTTATCGTTACTCTGGAAGCTCAAGCTCAGTTGCTGACCCTGTGCGGTTCTCACTGAGTCCCTGTTCCATACACAGTATTTACTTTCACAGGCATGGTCCAGATGCTTTGGCCTAGAGATACCTGGCATTTAAAAAGATTATCTGTTTGAGTAGGCCCAGATTGACAAGTAGGATGTCTTCATCATTTTTATTTGCTATTCTGACAATCTGTGTGTCGCTCACACATTTTACCAGCAGTGATAGTGTGTAATATTTGAAAGCATTAATAAAACATTGAATTAATCCCTGCATAGGGATCATCCTGTTAGACTGTTCCTTACTTCAGTGTGACTCTCCATTGATAGCTGTGCTTGGGCATCTGCCAATTAGTGAGTACTTAATCCATGTAATGTGTTCTATCCTGGTTTGTAACAGACTAACATTATAAGACTCACATGAGGTGCTAAATCAAACACTTTATAAAAGGCAAACATTACCAATTACTTTTGTCAAACAAGTTAGAAATGTCAAAGAAAACCATAGATATAGTAATCATCTTTTAAAACAAAAAGTACTTAAATATATCTTTAGGGCTAATTTAACTGAGGGAATTTAGAATTAGGAGCCTAAACTGTAACCCAGGTGCAACCTATGCTCAGGTAAGTTAATGAAAAGTGAATTAGTATCGGCATCTTCAGTGGAAGGGAACGAAGAGACCTCTTGCTCCTCTCTTTCTGGCAGTTTCCTCCCTAAATACTTTACTACTCAAATTGTTTATTGTAAGTTGTGAGAGAGACCTTAGTATACTGTACTATTGGATAAAAGGAAAGGAGGAGCTTCGGTGGCAGTGCAAGCCTTCTGCTCCAACCATACCTTTGAAAAACCCACCAGTTCTTCCTTATCTTTCTGAAAGAAAGATGTCAGCTTCAGGAGAAGACTAAGTTTCCTAATGGAAAAAGGCGCAACACAGCATAAAACATCCAAATTCTTCCCTGCTCTCTGTTCCTGAATGACCAGTTTAGATGTCTTCCCAACTCAGCCTTGTGCAACACATTTTTAAGTAACTGAAGGGATTATCTGCACAGACTGTTGGCTTCTGATGTGTGTGCTCTGCTCCAATTCAAGCCTGGTAAATGTAGTTCTCCACTGGTCAAGCTGACATTTTAGCATGGCACTCTGCTGGAATCAATATACATTTCAGAGGGACCAACATTATATTGCGCTTAGCAGCCTTTTCCCTTCTCAGCCCTACTGCCAAACGTGAAAATAATAAACTCCAGGGCCTTCTAGCTGAAGTCCAAGGTTTCAGTATATCAGTACTTTTGTGGCTCCAAGTATTAGCATTTGGTAATGGAAAATCCACCTGAAAAGTGTAATATGAGATCATTCAAACTAATATCACACTAAACTTTTTTTCTTTTTTTAATTTGTCTTACTTCAACAGGTGCTTACAGACTGAGAACAGTGGCTGCACCAATCTTATAAATATTAATAGGTCAGAAAAAACTCTTTGGCTGTTCCCTACTAATAGTGATATTATGCAAAATAACAGCATGCAAGGAAAATCATGTAGACTTTTGGGAACTGTAATGTTCTCTTTCCAGATCTATCCAGACATCTATATCACAGTTTTAAACTACCATAATTCTCTTGTATATGGCATCATTCAATTTTACGAGCTTTAGGGTAATTTAACTGTGCAGGTGTTGAAAGATTTAGAGTTACTGTCATCATCCATTCCTTCAGGTAATCATTGTTATTAGAAATGGGAGGAAATTGATTTAAATATAGTGATCTTGACAAACTGGAGAGATGGTCTTAAAAAATGAGGTTGCAGTTCAGCAGAGATGAAAAACAAAGATTATACTGAGTTGAAAACAAGAGGAACACCCAAGGCAGGAAAAAGAAAACTAGGTAGAAGATCCCAGGAAAGGATTAATAGTTGTATTATAAACATAACTATAAATATAGCCATACAGAGTAAGGTCAAAGTCCCACCTAGACTAGCATCTGTCTCTGACAGTGAACAACATTTCATGTTTAGGAAAAGACTAGAAGAAACAGGAAGAGCAAAGTGCCACCTCTCTGACACACTCTTTGCCCTTCTGGCATTCTGGATTAGGACCTTACTGAGGCAAAGTCACATTATTACTGTTTTAGAATACCTTCGTAGATCTTCCATGATTTATTCAAAAGTCTATGGACCTATTCATATTCGTGCTATTCAAATCACCCTGTGGCAAAAGGTTCCACATTTTTTGTGTTGCATAAAACTTTGCTTCCTTTTGTTTGTGTGAAACCTGCTGCCTATACTTTCACTGTATGTCCCTTACGCATTATGAAAAATAACACATTATTGTTCCCCATTTGTGTTTTACATTACATTTTTTTTTTTCAAATTAAATATAATTTTATAAATGTTGATCACCTCTTTCTAAATTTAAAAAAAAGTCTTATTCTATGTAATTTGTCCTCTTATGCCATCACATACTTCTGATAATATTTGATAAGCCTTGTCACATTTCTGTTGTGGTTTAACCTCTGCCGGCAGCTAAACACCACACAGCCATTCACCCACTGCTCCCCCGCCATGGGACAGGAAAGAGAATCAGGAGGAAGGAAAAGGTGAGACTCCATGGGTTGAGATAGGGACAGTTCAATAGGGCAACACAAAGAGAAAAGAAAGCAACAGTAATAACAATAATACTAATGAAATAACATACAGAGTGATAGCAACCACAAGACTCTACCTGTACCCAAGATGCCACTTTCCTTACTTCATTCATAAGTTGAAACCACACTCTGGATCAATTTGAAATCCGATGTCTCTACTCTGGCCCAGTCCTCCCCTTACATAGCAGGCATGACGTCAGTATGGTAGCAAATATCCCATTGGCTGGTTCAGTTGTTTATCCCAGCTGTGGCCCTTCCCACCCGTTGCTCCTCCCAACTGCTTGGGCCAGCAGCTGCTTGTGACAATTAACCTGAACCAAACTCAGGACACATTTCTCAGTGCATCTTCTGATTCTACTTTCCCACTTTCTGGTATGTGCTATACAGTATCTGATACATTATGGCCAGAATTGTGAACAGCATTTGAGACATAAATGCACAAGGGTTTTGAATAAAACCTGATGCAATTTTCTTCCTTTTTCCCTTTCCTAATAGTTCCCTATATTGTAATTGTTTTTGTGACTGTTGTTCAGTACTGGGCTAGCATTTTCAAAGAATTGTATCTCCGAGGTCTCATTTCTGAGTCATCTTATTGAAAGCCTGTTGCTGTACAAATAGAATTACAATTACTTCTCTTCAGGGGATTTATTTTGCATTTATTGACTCTGAATTTCTCCTGAAATCTTTTTTCAGCCAGTTTAGCTGTGACTAACCTGACCGTTGGAGCTAGCACTGCACCCCAAGTATTACCCCATCTCTGACTTAGAAGTGGATCTGTATACTTCTATCGGTTGTTTGCCTATGTGCATGGCCACTCAGAATATAAGTATGTATATGTGCAGAGAAATGATTTATGATTACCAGCTGACATTTATGTGCATAAATCAGGCATCAACAAACATCTGTGTTTGCCTGTTACTGAAAATTGGGTCCTCAGTGAATTACATGCCATCCTAGTTAAAAACATAGCTTCATGGTACACAAGCACTTTGTGTACTTAATGCAATCCATGAGCCCCAGGACTGAAAGAAAAGTCAGTCATAAACTCTGCACATTGGTGCTATTGGTGTCAAATTCTTCTCAAATTTTAATAGATTGCTGTGGAATGGAGTCTATACACTGATTAATGACACCACCAATATTGTTGCCTGGTGGGACCTTGTATGGTTTTTCAGACAAGGCTGAATGGAAAAAAAATGCTTGTAGGCAGTACTGCTGTGTATATTCTTTGGTGAAAATTTGGTTTCTCCTTGTTTGATTTTATAACTATGAAAGAATTATTATAGAACCTTCACTCAAAATGTTAAAAGAAAGCAGAAAACTAGGAAAATAATTTTCAAAATGAGATGTGCCCAATTAAGTGTGAGTTAGCTGAATGCCTGATTGCACACCCAATTGGCACACTAAATTTGTCATGGTTTCTTACTCCGTTTGGGTAATTGTGCATGCAAATGAAGAGGTAGTCATGTAACCTATAATTTCTAGAAGTAATTGATATATTTACATGTGTAATTATTCTCTTTGTAACTGAAACTCAAATTTTCTACCTTAAGGTTCATCAAAAGTATAAGCTTTGGTCCTTTCAAAAGGAAATGAAGTTCAATGATCCATTGATAAAACAGAGTTCACCTCACGATAATGGGCAATTATCTTGCCAACCTAGATTATCCTAAAATGTTCTCTTGCTGACGTAGGAAGGAGAGATACCAGCCTGGATCAGCAGTGATAGTGATAGTGATCCTAGCTAACTGCAAGCAATAAGGATACAAAAAGATTATTCTTAGTAGCCACTAAGTCTCTAAGACTTTTTTTAGGTGGAATAAAAATGGGAATAGCATGTCAGTCCATCAAAAATTTCTGTACTATATACCATAGATACTATAAGGGCATCTATTTATTAACACAAGAAACTTAATGCCGTTGCTATTATAAGGTGATTGGTATAACAGAAATGGAATAACTCACATAACTAGAAGATGAACATAAATTGGAGTAGTATGCTCAAGAAGGACAAACAAGAGAGAAAAGAAAAAGTGTTACCTTGTACATGTAAGATAACACACTTGCTTGGCGGCTGAAAGTGTAAAGTGTATTCCAAAAGTCTCTAGTTCATAGTTAAAGAGAACAAGGTGGAAAGACTGCAGGTGTATTGACGACTCTTGAAAATTTGATCTGGAAAACCAAGATGAAGCTTAATGGCAACACGGATAGAAATCACTGGCCAACGAGAAATAGGATGAAGCACCAGATCTTTGAGAGAGTATGTGGGATTTGTAGCGGATCACAAGCTGAACATAAGTTAATAAGGTTACAAAGCTGTGAACATCATGTCTGGGATGTATGTTCAGAAATGCAGCCCGTAGGATTTCTATTCTTCTCAGGACTATATTGCCAAGCTGGATTGTTGGGGTTATTACACTTTGAGAAAAGTGAAGCAGCCAGAGAGAGTACAGGAGAATCTCTAGAAGAAATGACCTTTGGGGAAATATTGAAAAAAAACGTGGACCTGGGTAAGACACAGAATAGGAAATGGTTGGGACAGGGTAACAGACTTCAGGTGTAAGAAGTCTGGTACAAGGAATGAAAGGACAAACTATTTTCCAAGTCTTTGGTAGATAAAGAAACAGTAATAGGCTTTGTTTTCAGCAAGAAAAGATCAAGCTAGATACTAGGAAACACTTCCTACTTATAAGGAAAAGTGACAGTGCTAGTCAAAAATACAGCTTTGCACTGTATGAGAAGACATCTGCAGAGGCAGTAAAATCTTAATTGCTGGAGATATTAAAAACAGTTTAGGCATATGTCTTTCATAAATGACACAGGGATAATTGATCCTGCCAGAGTTAGGCTGACTGATGTTCTCAGGGTTGCTCCCAACTGTTCTTTATATAATTCTGTTATTTCATGGTTGTATTTAAAATTATATACGTTTTTAGTACTTGCTTAGGCTTTTACTAAACCAGAGTTGAAAGATTTTAATACTCGAGCAGTGCATAGTTTCACAGCTACCTACAGTTGCTCTTCTTCCTCTAGCCTCTTTATTTAGTGGCTGTTTTCAGAAAAACTGTGGCTTAGTTGCTTAATGTGCTTTTGCCTTTGGAAGGACCTGAGGATAGGCTGGAAGTAATTTCAGTGTCCAAGAGAGAAACAATCATGAAGGCTTTATTTCTCTGAAAGTTGGCTACTCCAAGCAGTCAGGACTGTCAGTGTTGGATAATTTGCAAGTTTCTCAAGAACAAAATTACTTTGACTTTCAGTGTATTTTTTGTTATTTCTTAACCTGAATTCATGCTTCGAGCATTCTGGGAGGTAACTGTGGATACACCCCCACCCCCACTCATAGGCCACACTTCTCAGGGGTGCTGCTTCTGATTTTTCGATTGAGACCCAAAAGCTGAGAACAGCTTTTTAGTTATGATTATTTTAATGAAGATTTAATCAAGACAATAATGAAGATTCATAGTCAGATTTTATAGATCTGAAAACACTTAGCAATACATGGTAATACAACTGCAGGAATCAGGCAACAGCAGATACCTGTCAGCCTGAGTTCCCCAAACCACAGCCTGCCGACCACCATGATGTATGAAATGCACTGTGTGGAGCAACCTTTGAGAAGGTTATGAAAGTCAACAAAAACTGGCGGTGCTATGAAGAGATTTGCCCCACTAAAGACTGTGGTGTAGTCAGATCAAGCACGTTAGTGAGACTCCTGGTCTCCTGGAGACTGCAGTGCAGCAAAACCTGGCACAAGCCCGGTCCCTGTACTGGCAGCTCAGCTGAGGCTACAGCTTCCTTACTGGGAGGAGGAGGGAGAACAAACACATCTGCTATTATGTTATGTCATGGCTTATGTTATGTTATATTATATTGATAATAAAAAAGATCATTGATCTTTGCAAATTCAGACTGAAAGTCATAGCCATATTACTCTACCTGTTTTTAAAAACTGTAAAAATATAAAACAAAACATACTGAAATCTCACTGGTGTAAATTCTACGAGAGAGTTTTTTATTTGGTATGTGAATGGTGCCGTAAGACCCGTTTACAGCTATCAGGATTTTTCCTTATAAGTATATATCTTCCCTGGGCTAAAGTAATTACATTTAAATGACAGTTTTGCTTTCAGAGTGCTGCAGAAGGACAAATATTCAGACCTGAGAGCATTCACAGTGAAATGGTGTCATAGTAGATGCATTTCAGTTTCACCTGCAGCAATCTTGATCGGTTAAGGAAGATCTACAAAACAAAATTGTTCTGTGTCTTATGAAAACACATGAAGATGCTGCTTTCCTTCTAATATTTAACAAGGAATGTTATTCAGTTGCTATTGCTATGAATTAAATTTTTGCTCATGTCTCAATCTTCATATGAATGTACATGCCTATCGCCAAATTCTGCTGTATTTATTGCCAGTCAAAGAAGAAGTGGCATAGCACGCGACCCCTAAAATATCTTAATTATAGGCAGTGAAAAAAAGTAGGCTGGGAAGCTGCAGGTAGGTGCCTTCTTGAAGGTGTCTCTGAATGAGCCTTTACATTGATTTGTACAGTAGGGTGTCAGCTAGCATCTGTCCAGAATGCGTAGAAAATAACAGGGCGAACTTACATTTTAAAGCTTTTTCAATGAGGAATCTTCCAAGGTTAAAGTGAAGAAAAGCAGATTTCCCCCTTAAGAAAGTGTTTTACTTATCAGTGGCTGATAAGAATTTTTGTACGTCACATTTCTGTTACTTGCGTAACTGTAGATACGATGGTGAGAACTTGAAACAAGACTGTTTCTCTTCTGCACTGATTTTGCTGGATTCATGTGTCTGTAAAAATGTTTTATTGACAGGATGACTTTGTGAGATTTTTCCCTCTCAGTGTAATCAAAAGTTAGCATAAATGGAAAAGGTCATTGTCCTTTTTATTAAGGTTAAGGAACATAGATCACCTCTCTTTCTACAAATGATTAGAACATGTCAGTTGGAGAGGACCTACAATGATCATCTAGTCCTTGTTGATAAGAGGTTTCTTGCTATTTTCAATAGCAATGACAGTGCCAGTTACTGGTGCAGGAAGCATTGGTAGTGTTGATGTAAATATGGTGAAGCACTGGTACAGGGCATCCAGAAAAGTTTTTGCATCTCTGTTATTGGAGGGTTTTAAAAAAAAAAACAGACAGGTAAAAATCTGTTGGCAGTAGTTTAGACATAGTTTATCTTGCCTACGCAAGATCCCTCCCAGTTCTACTTCCTATAATTATTGATTTTTGTCACGTATCTCAAACTGTGGGTTTGGTTTTTTTGGTTTGTTATGTTTTGGGGTTTTGATTATTTCTTTCTTTCATTTTTTTAAGCTCCATCCCTTAGTACTGTGAGAATGTAAGCTGTTAATGAAAAGTATTAAAGTTCCTACCTGCAGAGAAAGGCTCAGGTTACTCTAAGGTAACCTGAGAACACAACACACTGATTTAGCAATAAAACCCCATTTTAAAAAGAAATCATTCTGTGAACAGCAGAATCAAGGAAGCCCCATTTCCTGTGGATTCTTGCACAGCATTTCTTGCCTCTCTACCATCAAAATCCCAATTTTGCAACTCCTCTATGCCCCCTTCTATGATACCTCCCATTGTCCTGAAAGCCCTCTTCAATCAGTCAGAATAGGAATTTAATTTTTCTCACACAGCAAAAGACACTAATCTTCCCCAAGAACCTAATTGATGTTACCTATCTTTTTATAATGCTGCTTGGGCAAGCACCAATTGATTCAAAGCTGTGGAAATGGTGACCGATGGCTGCTAACTGTATCGGGCAAGACAGAGAAGCACTGACCTGCCTCTGCCTTTCCGCCACCAGGTGCATCACAGGCACTCCACCTGACTGGTGGTGTTCATTGCACTTGCAGGAACTTTGTGAGACCTCAGTACCTCTGTGAACATTTGATTAATATTTTTTAGTGCCCAAAAGTGACTCTTGGAGACTGGTAGAGAGATAGCATCATCATTAAAGTGTCAATTATATTAGATTAAATCAATCTTACAGTTGTAAAGATAATGAAGTTTTTGGAAATCTGGCTCGTGGTTTTTGAACTGCTAGAATTGTCAAATCTGACCAAAATGTTCTTTAAAATAATTCTACATTCTAGTATCTTGCAAGCACTGTCAGTAGCTGCTTTAAATAAGTGTCTTTGGCAGAAATGTAACTCCATTCTTTCATTTTGACCTCAGTGATGTGGAATTGTTCTGGTAAACTAATATATCTTTCTCTGGAATTGAGAAAACTACAACCTTTTCCAAGTCACAGAAAATAAATTATTTCAGAGCTGATAAAAGATGTCCTGCACGTCTGATTAAGAATTTAATCACTGGAGAGCTTCATGTTCTTGTATCAGGAGATGTTTTAGAAATATGTCTGTATGTGTTTACATCACTTACTCTCAGGAAAGGAGAAAACGAACTGGTACTCATTCTTCTTAAAATTGGCTTTTCTTTCTTTGGTTTTTTTTTTCCTTTATTTGTGAATGGATATGGATTTTCTTAAAAAATATATATAGATGATTTTTCTAAAGATTGTCTTTGGAATCTGATAACCTGACTATAGTTTATTAAGTGTGGTAACTTTCAAAAGTTAAAATATTTTGTATGTTGAAAGGAAAATCATATGTAGAATTTTGGTTTTAATAACCAAATAGACAAATGGTAACGGCTTTGATTTCTGTACACTTATTCCTAATCTTCTGTTGACTTTATATTCTCAGTAGGATTTAATTGTTCTCGGGCCAGAAAAAAAACTTGGGACTTACTGTCATCACACTTTCTGTCATCTCTTTTTGAGCTAGAGAAGTAGAGCAAGTCCTGACATAGAGTATAGGATACTGACGCTTTGGAATTCATAAGATATTGTATAGGAAGTTGAAGCTTGATTTGACATTGCTTCACATGGCTCAAAACAAGCAGTGAGAAAGAAATGTCTTTTTCCCCTGAAAGCGACAAGTTGTCCTTATTTTTGATATTTGGACACTGCATTTAGACTAAATGTTTCTCTTCTACAGAAGCATGTGGATATGTATTGTATAACCTGTTTATTCAAACAAGCATTCTCCTTAATGTTTTTTGTCTTTTCTTCACAGTTGGTTATTCCCACCACAGTCACGTGTTCTGGTGGGATAATACTGTTGTACAGGTATCTCAGCAGATCTAAGAACTTTGGTGATGTGGAAAGACAAGGTTAGCTGTTTCTCTTCATCTTCTCCCTTCAGTTCTACAGCAGCTGAAAACATATTTCTGCCTTGGGGCCAGCTGGGCAGAGGCACAGGCTGCCCAGGGAAGCTGTGCTGGCTCCGACTGGGGGATTTCCAGTCCCGAGGGAGCAAAACACTGAGCAACCTCATCTGACCTTAGCCCCGAGTCTGCTGCAGCAGGGCCAGATCAAGGACCTCCCAAACTTCTGTTCAGCCCAAGCTGCCTGTGACCCTATGGTATGTTAGTGCACTTTACCTTCACTTTCTATAATATTTCCACGTTCTTACTGATTTCTGACCACATCTTTATTCTCTGAGTATAGATGAATTTAGGCACAAGATCACATTTGATGCAGCTAGAACAGTCTGTGTTAGGAAGGAAAAATCAATCTGAAACATGTGGAGTCAACAAATCCAATAGTTGTGTAATTCAAACTTCCTTTATGGTTCTCACCATGTGTACAGTAAAATATCTGTCCCATTTGGAGTAGTCAAATGAAGTTTTTGTTATCAAAGGACAGATAGGATGTATTTTTCTGCATCAAAAGAGATAGTAACTGACACGAGGAAAAATTCGCTCAGAGTTTTTAATTTGAGATCCAAGAAATTAGGAAAATCCAAATATTTAGTTGGCAATAAAATGACTACTGAGTATTTCACTCAGCTGGACACACCTTTATGAGGATGTCTTTGTAGACAGCAGCATAGATATTGTCAGTGGACTGTAAAGAAGTTTTTTCTGAAAAAGTCATGGAGGTCTTTTCTTTGTGCATTGGGATGCCTTCTTGCCTCTGGATGTTAGGCATTTCCATGACTTCTCTGAGGGCTACTACTTGTGCAATCACCTGATAAGTCTTGCTCAGCAATGTATTTGCCTTACATTTCAAGAAAGTTGGCCCTTTTTCTATTAAAAAAAAAAAAAAAAAAAAAATAGAGAGAGAAAAGTTCAGCTGCACCACTAAGCAATAGTGGGCCTAAAAAGGATATTAGATAGCTAGTGATTGCTTACCTCTACCTCATCTAGATTTGAGCAACTATATGTGATCTATAGTTTTCTCAGCCATTGAACTGCGTTGTAAGGATATATGATGCTCAGAAAAAAAAAAACATTAATGTAGAAAAACTTCAGTTCAGTATTTACCAGAATCACTTTTGCATCAGTGGTATCAATAGTGGAAGCGATGTCATGTACAGAGGTAGAGGTAATGGATGTGCCTGGGCTAGTCAATGCAGCCTTGCTCAGCAGACAATTGTAGTTTTCTCTGAACTACAGTTCATCTATTCTCTTTCATGTGTCTGTTTTATAAATTATACCTGTTTTATTTGGCAATGCAGACAAGGGATAAGAAAGGGATTCTGTGCTGACTTGTATAAAAGATATCCTTTTACTTAGGTGCATCCCCTCTTTCCAGCTTTCTAGTCCAGGTGGTTTGTGGGTGGTTCTATGAACTCATATTCACCTGCACAGATCACAAGTTATCTTTAAACCCTAACTGTTATTGTAGGTCATGGAAGTGTTCTTTGAAATATGTTAGCATGCCCTGCCAGCAAAGATTTTCTCCACTGCAGAAAAGTCTGTGGAGATTAATGAATTTTCTCTCATAAAGACCTTGCAGAAAGATTTCTGGCATTTTATTCATCCTTTTTTTTGTAAGGAAATGGGTCAAATAAAATATATTCATATGTATATGAATGTATTTGAAAGAGAGTCAGGTTTTTAGGGGTAGCTTGCACGTATTACCATTTGTGTGTTCAATGCCTTACATTTGAACTGACATAGGAAGACCTGAAATGACAGGCATGGCTAACCTGGTCTCAATGCAGAATTGTTAACGACAAAGCTGGTCTCTGCTCCTGTCTCATTTCCTTCTGCAGCTGTAAAATGAGCACCTCCTAATATTTTTTTACGTGAACCTTCTGATTTTTCTTCACTACATCAGCTTATCATATACAAACTGCATAAGTGTGTGAACGTTTTGAGGAACATGGTTAATTAGAGGAGAGGATTCTTGTACAGGTATGCTGTTTTTTTTCATCCCAGTAATATATGATTCCTACATCAGATCAAACTACTGGCTTAGCATATCTTATAATCTACCTCTTACCCTAGTTAATATCTGATAGTTTAAAAAGCAAGGAAAAAATCCTGTGATGCACCTGGACTATTGTACAGTACCATGAGTTGGGTATAGACAATTTTTTGTCTGACCTCATTTACAAGGTATGTTTCTTTATCAAAATTTTATTATGTTCCTTCAGATGCATCATTTCTATAGTAACACTTTTCTTAGAATAAGTCCATAGTATTTGGTGCAGTATAAGGGACTTAAAAAATAATCTACAAATCAATGTGAATCTGCAAGTGTTTTAATTAAGCAGTAGCGAAGCAGACCAGAAATCATGATGCTTTTGCATACAGAGAAAGACAGAAATAGAAAATACTTTAATTATTATATTGCTTCTTTTTTTTCAAGAAGAATCATCATTTTTAATCCTGTTCCTCTGTTACTTGGTCAGAGTCTTTTATCTACAGCTAATATCATAGTGGTTTGCTGAATCAAAATAACAGATATCTGCTGAAGGGGATATGAATGCATTATTTTTATGGTGCTGACCTTTTATCAAGAACACAAATACACACTCAAAGACAAAGAAGAATTGAGTGTAACGTCAGAGTTTCTTTTGTAAAGTTTTCAGTTTACTGAAGATTTATATTTTTAATTGCTATTGGTTCATGTAAAAATATTTGGTGTACAGATGGAAGGCATTACTTCAACAGGCCTCTTTCACAGAAACTGCAGCTACCATACTGTGAGTGGATAGCTGATTAATCAGTGATCTGGCTGGAAACCTGTGTTGAGTTCAGTTTCCAGATCTCCCATAGAGTTGCACGACCTTGGGTAAATCACCCTTGGCAAATCTTTTGAAGGAACATCTGTCATTTTATGCATTTCACAACCTGCGTGCAATGAGTAGGATGCCATACAGCCTAGCTTTGTATGGCCTTCTTGCTGATTTACTATGGTGAGAACCGACCCTACATTGCTTAACTCTACAGAGAGCAGGACCAGAGATGGAATTTAGGCTGGAGAAACCACAAGGGAGTTCTGGTTGGAAGGAAGCTGTGCAGATGATCTGGTTCTACCACTGGCACAGAGCTGAACTGTTGTCAAAGTTATATAATTTTGCTCAGGAACTGTTTGGGCTAGGGAAACTTTGAAAATCTGAGGAAAGAGCTCCCACAGCCTCTCTGGGCACCTGTTCTGATGCTTGCCACTCTGATGGTGATTTTTTTTTTTTATCTTGCTGGAACTTGCGACCATTGGATCTGCAAGAAGAACCCAGTTTTGCCTTTTCTATAACCTCACTTTAGGTTGTGGAAGATTGCAGTTAGTCTTCACTCTTATCCTTCCCTTCTCCTGGACAAAAAGAAACCCTTCTCCTTCAGACTTTTTTTCCATGTACTGCAAGCTCTGAACCATGCTACTGGCCCTCCTCTGGCCTCTCTGCAGGTCACGTCTGTTGCACCAGGGTGGCAAAACTGGAGACAGGGCACCACATACATCCTCACAAGTGCCAAGCAAAGTGGAATAATAATTTTCCCCAACCCACTTAGTGTACTCCTGTTAATGCAGCACAGTATGCTGTTACTCTTCACCACTGCAAGGATGCACTGCTGCCTCATGTTTAACTTGTTTCCTATCATGATCCCCAAGGTTTTTCTACAGAAGCATTACCCAACCAGCTAGTTACTAGCCTGTACTGTTGCATGGGTTTCTTTTCTGCCCTGAGGCTCTAAAATTCATCTTAGTTGAAGTTTGAATTTTTGACCACAACTTTGAGCTAGTTTTTGATCCAGGAAATGATTTACCCGCCTTGTAGTTTAGTCATCCAATCCATCTCCCAAAGTTTTACAGAGGTATATTTTTTAAAATTAGTTTTCTGTATTCTTAGTCACAGTGTTATAACTTTAAAATTTTGCTCACTGAGTGAATGGCAGTAAAAAACACAAGGGAAACAAGTTTCCCCTTTTCATTTAGCAATAAAGAGGATTGATTTTAGTGTTGGAATATGCTATCAAGCAGAAGCTGTTCTGGACAGTGTCTATAGCACAAATATCACAATTTTATTGCAGTGGGGGAGGAATACTGGATAAGGCTGACTGAGGAATAGTATCCACCCTCTTAGTTTCAGGGGACACTACCAAGGGTGAACTATGATGGCTCTGGCTGGCAGGATGAATGGAGAGCTGGGCACCTTCACAGGAGGTCTAGTTCTGGGGAACTATGTATGAACATTTTGGCATGTCCTAAATGCAGCAGAATAATTATTCCTCAAGACCCAAGTGGATGCCAGAGATTGTCTCAGCCATCTCATTCACTGTTCACTTGCTGCCCTCCCTCCTTGTAGGCCAGTTATCATTTTGTGCAGCTTACTGGTTGTGCTTTAAATTCCCAGAGGGATGATGCTAGGAGGAGTTAGCAGGTTCAATTTCCCTAAAGCAGGAATGTTGAAAACATATACATGCAGTTCATTATTTTTTTTTCTCATTAGCGTTCTATTGAAGATATTTATTTGACTCCTGCTGCTATTTATCCCATTTTATCTGGAGTCATGTATTTACTGGAGTCAAGCATTAATGCTATCGATCAAATCAATCAAAGTTATTGATCAAATTTTCAATGCTATCCCTACACTATATTTAATTTAATAGGAGTTCTGACCTCAAGAATAAGTCACAGAAATTTAAGAGCAATGGCCTATTCGCTCTGAATGAAAATTCAGTATTTGCTGTAAATGAGTAATTTCAACATGACATGTACATATTTTTTTTGTGATTTTTTTTTTTTGGAGCATATTTCTATTTCTCCATAATGGAGAAAGATTTTGTTTAGAAAGCACTATAAAGCATTTTTGCCTTTGTGAAGGAAAGAACTCTAAAGAGTCATGTCAGGAGAGGGGAGAAGACCATGTAAGAGCACAGCTGCCTGAAGGAAGAGGCAAAAGGGAACAACCATTAAGTAATTGGATTAACCTCTATTTGGCCTTTTTTCAGCTGAGTGAGATTTATTTTGATAACATGCTGTTTGTTTTCTTCCAGGTTTGCACACAATGTAGAAGCCTTTCTTAAAGACTGAAAAAGAAATTGAAGTATGTATCTCAGCAAAAGTCCCTTATTGGGTAATAAAAGGATACATCTTTCAGTAACTTGGAATCTGGAACAATTTTGTACCAGTAACCATAACCTGAATAATACAGGAACAGAGATACTGTCTCACACACAGCTTCTTTTTGAATTGCATCTGTGAGAAAAACTTGGGGACAAAATGATGAAGAAAGCTTTTCTCATTTCACTTGAAAATGGATTTCCCTAAGAAAAAAAATATCTATTTTAAATTAGAATAAAGCACGAAAATACAATGTCTTGCAAAATAGAAGTACAAAATATTTTTCATTCAAATAAAGTATATTTTTTATTAAGTTTTTAATTTTTTCACCGAGATCTAAAAAAAGTCATTGTGCTTAAATTGGCTATATTTAGTCCAATTAAAAAAACAAAGTTATTTCAAAGCACAAAATTTTAAGACTTTCATTAGAAAAGACCAAAACGGTTAGTTTTGACCATTCTGAAAGTTAAAAATCCAGGTATTTTCTTCTAATATTTTAGCCTATTGTACAGACATATAATTGAAAAATTCTCTGACAAACATACGTTTTGTAGCAGCTAATAAGCACATAAGGAAGTGATTATTTTTGTCAGAACCTCCATCTGAATTTATCTAGTCTCTGCATATTTTGCTTGAGGAAAACTTCAGCAAAGGCAAAGTGCGTTTTTCATTTCTGTGGATGAAGTGTATCAGTTCTGAACATGGGTCTGGTGTGAGAAGGGTCCAGCCCATGATCTTCAGCTGTATCCATCCAAAACAGCTAACCTAGCCATAGCAACTGCAGCTGTTATTGAGATGAGGATGGATTTAGGGCCAAGGGCTGGCTGACTGATGTTTATTTGAAAGGAACCAAAGTGCTGGCTATGGGAAACAGCAGGAATGGATGGCAAAGATAATATTGCTACTTCTAACTCAAAAGAGACAAGCAGGAATGAAGTTATTTCACTGCTGCTATTCAAAAATCACAGAGTTACTCTAGAGGAAGTGATATAGTTTCTCCCATTGTCCTTCACTCATTTAGTTATGTAGCTGGGCTCATTTAAGTCATGCATTTAGTAGCTATTACTTTCAGCTTGGACTTTGCAATGAATTTTACTAAGGGCTATGCTTTACAAACATCTGGAAATTGAAAGTGTAACAGAATTCGAGTCTCTGGTCATTCAAAGCATATCTTTCTAATGTTTCTGTATTTGTACCATCTACACAGTAGGAACTAAATAGGATTTTGTTTAATTTGTTGGCCTGGAACCAGCTTTGCTAAAGCATCTCCTCTCTCCTCAGGCCAATCTGTTATTGCTGTGGTCAGGCACAGGACACTGCAGTCAGCAGCCTGCCTGGCAGAATCCTGCCTTGCAGAGATGAGTGGGATAATAGACAGCTTAAATGAAGCACAACCTGTCTTTCATGCTGAATTGCTACCTGGTGCACTTTCACATGTCTCCAGTGTCTGGACAGTTACAGCCTCAGAAGCTTTAAAATAGTGTTAGGACAAAGAGTTTGCCCAAATATCTTGTCCAAGCTTTGAGAGTGTTAGAATTTATACAAAACTGGGATAGAAAGTGTCATTGTAAATACTGTCCCTATATTATTCAGCATAAAATCCTTTTCGTAAACACATCAAACTCCATCTTAGAACTAGCTAGGATTTGATTCCCCTCTCAAAATATAACCTCTGGAAGGGCTGTTTCACATCCTTATTCTAATGATGTTTAAAGTTATTAACAGTGTCTTCTTTCAATTTCAGTTACCTATGGACAGTGTCTTCAAAAGTATGAGTGTTTAACAAGAAATTTTTTACATGGCTGCTTCGTTACGTCTTTTAAAGACCTACCCTCTTCATTGAGAAAATGCTCATTTCACCACATGAAATGATTTGAATCAAACGTGTATTTTGTTTAGCGAAAAGATTCCTGCTTGAGTTGCCTGGGATGGGATTTTCATGAGAGTTGTAATTTTGGATCCAAAACATTATAAAATATATAGAGGTTCATGCCTCCTTTGTGACCTCACAAATTTAGGTATAACACGGAGCAAAGTTAATGAGATCTGCTGCTATATTTCCACTCTGAAGCTTTTCTGATGACCCTATACCATCAGAAAATGTCATAATCTCTGGTGCTAGACTGCCGATCCAGTGCTGCATTAACTGCAGTCTTCAGAGAACACAGAATGTAAGCAGCTTCTAGAAAAAAATCACCATTAAAGCCAAGTTTAAGATTTACAACTCCTTTCCCTTGAATTTTGTGCGAAACTTCAGCTCAGAAGAAACAAGAGAATAACAATGTAATTAAAATGTCAGAAATGTTACAAATAGCACAGTTTCGGACAATACGATTTCCTATTGCCAAATCAGCAATAAGCCTGAAGGAAATCCTGTGGACTTATGTGACCTCTTCCCTTTCTTAGCCATGTGGAGCAAGATCTAAGCTTAAATTGTAAAAAATATTTCTTTATTCCTGTGATAAGTTATGAAAGAAAAATCAGATGTAGCCACCAATGCATATAAAGACATGCACTAAACGACCTTTCCTCTACTGTCCCTATGCTCTGAGTGGAAGTGCTTTGGTGTAGAGACAACAATGGAGAGATCCTCTCTTCTTCCAGTATTTTCTTGCCCTTGATGTGTTCAGGAGCAAAAATAGTTTTAGATAAATGTGAACAAGCAGGATTTTCTCTAGTTTTGGGATTTTACCAGATCCTTTTCCCAAAAAGACCTTAATAATATGCTCTTCATATAATTTTCACCCAGCAGAACCAAGAAATGGAGGTTCTTGTTTAGACCCTTATGCATCACTTCTAGCCCAGATGCTAATGGTAGCATTTCACTTTCCATCCTCTTTAATGTTTCCAGCTGTGGAAAAAAATCACTGATGCAGGAAGAGAGTGATCACTTGGCAAGAACCAAATACCATTCTTTTTCGCACTCTTGCCTACCTTGTGCTTTCGTTTTTCTTCCAGAATACTGCTACTGACATATACCTATGCTTGTCTTGAAGCATATCTAAAGCTATCTCATTCCCCACCTAAACACCGAGTAGCTAGAAGGTACAGAAAAATCTGCTCTCCTGAATCTTGACACTAGAGGCAATGGGTCATTTCACCTGCTTTTGCTATTGCTGTGAAAAAGAACGCAAAAAATAAGACTCCACAAGAAGCTAAGAAGTTGGAGGTTAAGAATTGATAGTTTGATGCCAGGAAGCAGCATTGAATTGCATGAATGTTGAATGATTTATAGAGGACTTACAAGTTTTCATGAGGCAAGTGGAAGGAGTTGATTTTTTTTTTTTTCAGGTAATGTCCTATGTATAACATATTTTGGGAGAAACTAAACCAGAGGAAGATCCTCACTAAAACCCTGAGAGAGTCTCATTGGACTCTGTTCACAGCTGATGTCTCCATATTTCTCTGCTGTTTGACTGAATTATTTTTTGCAGTGTAGCCAGGACGTTGCTTGTTGAATTATTTATTTTTCAGCAGAGCACATGAAGACACAGTGACCCCAGTTTTCACTTGTGAAAGGCTCTTCAAAAATGTCTACTTTGAAAGCTAGTGTAGCACAGGTGAGATGCTCTAGGTATATTTAATTATTTAAGTTAACTTTCATCCTCTTTTCTCAGCAGGCTTAGCAATTTTAATGGGCACTTTTAAGGGAGACTGTGAAAATGTTATGGCTCTTTTTGCTCTGCATCAGGTTCTGTTTTCCCTCATTTTGAAAATATTTTCTCTAGTTTTAGGAAGTAGAAAAGGACAGGTATGCTCATATCTTAAAGAACTCAGATTGGATTTGGATTTAATTATAGCTAATAACTGAATAATACATGTTAGAAAAGTTGTTCTCAAAATCCACTGAGGGGTAACGGACTTGAAAGATGTGATCAGGATGAAAGGAACACTTTTCTAGCAATTCATTTCAATGATCAAATTGCCCTGCCCTCAGGAGGTGAAATCTTAATCACATAAACAAATTTGAGTGACCTAACAGCAAAAAATAGATAGGTTTTGATAGAGTAGGTGAAGTATTCTGGGACACGTGTTATTTATTCTCTTAATTTTAAATCTAAAGCAAAGATGTATTCCAGTTAGGTCACTTAATATTTCAGATAAACAGCAGATGTTGATGTTAGGAGAAACAATGGTGTCAAAATACAGATCCAGAAGATGAACCCTTTTCTTTACATGGAAAAAAAAAAAAAAAGAAAGTATTTACTTTAAAACTTGATCTTTCGTCTACGAGGAGCTGCTTCAGTATGTTTGCCTAGATACAACTTTTTGTATACGCTCTCATAGCTGCATCATATGGATCATCAGTCCCTCAAACATTAATCCTCATTCTCATGTTTTTTTCCTTTCCAAATGATTAACTATCAGGTCATAGTTCCTCTGTGAACAATCTTCTACTCTGTAGTCCTCTGTTTCCTCTCTCCCTGTTATTCCAGTCTAGAAAATCATCTAATTCTTTTCTAGCCTTCTTGAATTGATACTGTTATTCTTTACTAGGTTTATGAAAGTTTCATTATTACAGTTCGAGTTATTTTGTGCTTGATGGTGTTCTCTGGCAACTAAATGAATTTTGCTGAAGAAATTTCACCTGAACAATAATTTCTCTAAAGGTATTCTCTATACTGAGTTTTGATGGGATACAAAAGGGATCTTTTTCACATATGAAAGGCAATTATAGTTTCTTTTTAGGTTCTATCAAAGTCCTTTCTATTAGTTCAGGAAATTTTATAAGAAAAAAATGCAAGTCTCTGTGACACTGAAGAGATCAGACATAAAATCAAGCAAGTCTCTTTTTTTTGTTTGGATAAACTGACTACTGATTTAAATACACCACGTTAAAATAATTGTATGATTCTAGGAAAATGTTAGCATTCAGTCACTCGTATTTAGAACTTGAAATTGAAATTCACAGTATGATTTATTCTAACATTTCATAAGCAGAGATATGAGTTAAGAAACTAATTTGGTACAGTTAAAGGCAGTACAATGTTGAGATACCTTAGAAGGCAGCATGCTGCATAAAAATTTCTATGCTATATATGAAATGTTATATACTATACAGGACCTTTCCAAAAAGTAGCAATGTTATGACACAGCTGGGAGCCATTTCACTACAAATTAAAAAATATAAATGAGAAAGTAGCCTTATGAGTGCACAGATTTTGTGCTTTAGCCCTGCTTTCTGAGCTTTATCCTGGGGACAGATACATAATGCTATTGGACCTCTTTTGGATTGCAAAAAAGGTTGATTTGATTCCAAGAATTATAGATACCAGGGACTTATTTCCATTCCAAGTGAAATAGATGAAAGAAGAAATTGTGAATATTTACGTAAATTTGACTGGTAAGGACAAACCAACCAAGATGTGAAAAAGGCGAATCATACTCTTCTAATATGTTACAATATTTCTAGATAAATCATCTATTATTTTAGCATTATGTAAAGGATAGCAATAATTATCCTTTAAATGAATTACTTTATTCCTGTGTTTTGTGAGTTATTGAATTTGACATAGCTCTTGATGAGAGGCTATGTTGCTATTTCCAAAGACTGCAGAAAAAGGGAAGGAGAGGGTAAAAGTAGAAAGAAGAGGAACTGAAGACAATTATTACCCTCCCAAACTCTGACATTTTCAATCTGAGAAAAATCATTGTGGGATAAATCTTTTAGTGAACATGTTCAAATAGAATATTTTTTTAAAAAAAAAAACCATCAGATAATGGCTGATCAGTCAGCTTTGCTGATTTTCATCAATTACCTATCAAAATGCACCACATCAAAATAATTATTCTAATACCAGTTTCTTCATTCTTGAGAACAGACTTTCTGTTCTAGTGACAAAAAATTGTACCTTGCAAATTATATCACTTTAATTGGTGATGTTTCTCTGACATTCCATAGATACAGAAGAACTGCTTGAGCGGGAAATACCATACCTCTGATGCTGGTTATACCATGCCAATACATTTCAACATATGTAAATGCTGGATCTGATTTCACCTTTCTGTGGAGTGATAAAATTAATTGGTAACTTGACTTAAGTCAGTAGAGTTTTTTCTAGAATGACGAAAAATGTTTTTAGTTTGAAAACATGGGTCCTTGAATTATGAGAGATAGAAACTTTGTTTCTCCAGATATTTCAGTGGGGTTATGCTTTCTCCGTGCTAGCAAATCTCCATTGAGCTAGCCTGCAGGAGTCATATCTAAAATTTGTCTTTATTAAATTTGTCTTTATTAAAATAACATATTGTCTAAAATTTGTCTTTATTAAAATAACATATTATTTTGGTATGGACTATAGTATTTCTGTGTTCCTATGTAAAGGTAAGCTTATCTCTTTTGTTAAAAATCAAATAGTACTACTTTTATGTACTGTCTATTCAATGATCTTTAATATAATGTCTGAGTCCAGAATGATGATACATATTTTTCTGAATATAGAGCTTCCCATGCTATAATGTGATATTTTGTTATTTCAGAATCATTTTCTTAAATAACATAACAGCTCCTCTTACGTTTTCAGTTTAACTTTTTCATTTTGTTGACAGACTCCATAAACACTTTTTTTAAGTGGGTTGAAATTGAACCACGAACTATTTTCAAAATCAATTTTTTTTTTAAGAAGTGAAATAAAGGGTATTGTCCACAGAAGCAGTTCTTGCCAGCACTCAGAATATTAAGTTAAATTTGGAAAGATCTTCACAGTTTTTACGTAGTGAGCCTGGGACAAGTCTGCATCTAGTATTCTAAAGAAGAAGGAACTGCTGAGTTTATCAATGAAGCACATGCAGCCAATTTTGGACCATCAGTGTCTCTATAGATACATTATTCCTTTCTCCATTGCTAGCTTTGTCTTTGCCACTCTTAGACTGGCAGACTTTTCAAAATCAAATAGTTCATTAAAGAAAAATCCTTGCTAGGCTCCGTGTTCTATTTGAGAAGATATACTATGTGGGATATAAAGAATCTGTTATGTCCAAACAGGATGAGTGCTTGTTATTCAGCTCTTTCAGCATGATTCATGAAGCCTCTGAAAATGAAGGTGGCCACAATTAAGAATTGTCTTGATCTGCTTTTTTTCGGATCAGATCAACAGCTATAGCAAAATAGCTAATGGCTGCATGTCTTTACAAACTGTCAGTTTGCCACTCTCTGGTAAATAAGGTGCAGGAGAATCCTGAGAGGAAAGAAGGGAAATGAGATGTTATTAAAAAACAACCATCAACAGGAATTATGTCAAGAAAATTTATGAGGCGAAAGCCTTCTTTGACAAATAGCAGAGTTGGCATCATTATCCTAAATTAGAGGAGGGTTGTAATTTATTTATCATTGATTGACTAAAGAAAAACAATGTAAAGGTGATATGAATTAATGCAATTGGAAATTGGAAGCTTACTAAATGCCAAAAATTAACGGTAGCTTGTCAAAGTATACGACATTTCCACTTTAATAATGTACAAGAAAGTAGAGGTCACCCTCCTTAAAGAATTAAAAATTTAAACAATTCTGGTGGGAAACACATGCCATGTCATAGCTCAAATTAAGTCATACCTCAACTTCGCCTAGTATTACATTACAATTTTTGACAAAACAGTGTAATCCAAAGAGAGCTATACACAGAGAAAGACAGTGTGAAAGCAATGAGGTAACAGTAACATGTCAGCAAAACTTTCCTGTTTGGTGCAGAATCATTACTGAACCAGAGGTCTGAAGTTTTGATACAGCTTAGGTTCTGAAAAACCTTCCGTGAAACAGAGTTGTGTGAGCACTTTTTAGAGACCAGTTTCTTAAGGACATGAGGTAATCAGACTTTATGTCTGTTCATGTCTCTTTTCTTTATGAAGTTGTGAATCATTAGGCAAATTTTGACAGAATGGTGGAGTTAAAGACCGTTAGGGGAGCGGGGAGTGCACACAGCAAGCTCTCAACTCTGGACTTTCAGAGAACAGGCTTTGACCTCTTCAGGGATCTACTTGGTAGATTAAGATGGGCTAAAGCCCTGGAGGACAGAGGGGCCCAAGAGAGCTGGTTAATATTCAAGGATCACCTTCCCCAAGTTCAGGAGCAATGCATTCTGACAAAGAGGAAGAGGAGCTCCTGGACAAGCTCAAACACAAATTGAAAGCCTACGGAGGGTGGAAGCAGGGACAGGTAGCCTGGAAGAAATGTAGAGAAATTGTCCAAACAGCCAGGGATCAGGATAGGAAAGTTTAAGCACTGATAGAATTAAATCTCTCCAGGGATGTCAAGGGCAACAAAAAAAGCTTCTACAGATAGGTCGGTGGTAAAAGGGAGACTAGGAAAAATATGAGCCCTCTACTGAAAGAAATGGGAGACCTGATTATCCAGGGTATGGAGAGGGCTGAGGTACTCAAAACTTTTTTTGCCTCAGTCTTCACTGGCAAGTGATCCAATCACAATGCCCAAGTTACAAGGACAGTGGCTGGGAAAATGAAGACCCACCTACTGAAGGAGAAGATCAGGTTTGAGATCATCTAAAGAACCTGAAGGTGCACAAGTCCATGGGATTGATGAGATGCTTCTGGGGGTTCTGAGGGAACTGACAGATTAAGTGGCTAAGCCACTATTCATCATATTTGAGAAGTTATGGCAGTCCAGTGAAGTTCTCACTGACTGGAAAAGGGGAAACATAGCCCCGTTTTTTAAAAAGGAGGACCTGAGGAACTACAGGCCACTCAGTCTCACCTCTGTGCCTGTCGAGATCATGGAGCAGATCCTCCTGGAAGCTATGCTAAGGCGCATGGAAATTAAGGAGGCAATTGATGACACTTAACCTGGCTTCACAAAGGGCAAATCGTGTCTGACAAATTTGATGGCCTTCTACAGTGGGGTTACAGTGTTGGCAGGTAAGGAAAGAGCAACTAATATCATCTACCTGGAGTTGTTCAAAGCATTTGATGCCGCCCCTCACAACATCCTTGTCTCTACATTGGAGAGACATGAATTTGATGGATGTATTTTTGGGTGGATAAGGAATTGGCTGGATGTTCACACTCAAAAAGTTGTGATCAACAGCTCAATGTCCAGGCGGAGACCAGTAACAAGTGGCATTCCTCAGAGGTTGGTATTTGGACTGGCACTGTTTAACATCTTTGATGGTGACATAGACAGTGGGATCAAGTGCACCCTCAGCAAGTTTGCAGATGACACCAAGCTGTGTGGTCGACATGCTGGAGAGAAGAGATACCATCCAGAGAGACCTCAACAGGCTTGAGAGGTGGGCCCATGCCAATCCCATGAAGTTCAACAAGGCCAAGTGCAAGGTCCTGCACCTGGGTCAGAGCAATTGCAAGCACCGATATAGGCTGGGCAGAGAATGAATTGAGAGCAGTCCTGTAGAAAAGGAATTGGAGGTGTTGGTTGATGAGAATCTCAACACAACTCAGCAATGTGCTTGCAGACCAGAAAGCCAAGCATATCCTGGGTTGCATCAAAAGAAGCATGACCAGCAGATCAAGGGAGGTGACTCTCCCTCTCTGCTCTGCTCTTGTGAGACTCCACCTGGAGTACTGTGTTGAACTCTGGGGCTCCCAACATTAGAAGGACACGGACCTTCTTGAGTAGGACCATAAAGATGATCAGAGGTCTGGAGCACCTCTTCTATGAAGACAGTCTGAGAGAGCTGGGGTTGCTCAGCCTGGAAAAGAGAAGGCTGCCGGGAGATCTTCTTGCAGCCTTCCAGTATCTAAAAGAGGCCTACAGGAATGCTGGGGAAGGACTTTTTACAAGGTTATGTATTGATAGGACAAGGGATAATTGCTTTAGACTGAAAGATCTACGCTGTTAGGGTGGTAAGGCACTGGAACAGGTTGCCCAGAAATGTGGATACTCCATTTCTGGAAGTGTTCAATGATTGGGTGGAGCTTTGAGCAACCTGATCTAGTGGAAGGAATCCCTGCTTGTGGCAGGGGGGTTGGAATTGAATGATCTTTAAGGTCTCTTCCAAGCCAAATCATTCTATTATTCTATGATGTTGTGATTTCAATCATGTTTGGCAAAGGAGTTAGTACTGAAATTTACTTTCTTCAAGCAAAGTCACATGAAGTGGTGCCTAGATAGAGGAGAGATGCCTCTGTTGTTGCTTCTCTTGATGGAAGAGCATGTTGAAATGGGAGCAGGAGCAAGTCACCCAAGTGGTGGTGTCTTGACCTGTCTCTACTGAAAAAATGAGTGTGCCATATGACTAGGTGACAAGTGGAGAGCTCATGACATTGTGGGAATAGGCCATAAGGGTTTGGCAGGAAATCCTGAGAATGGGAAAGTTACAAGAATGTGGAAGGGAACTGTTATCGTGAAAGGATGTGGGGGATTCATTAGTTCAACTGCTGCAGAACAATAATCATTTTTGTGTCTTTATTTATTCACTATGACATTAATAATGCTACTCTCCTTTATGATTTCAAATAAGTATCTTCACCTTCCTCTTCCTTAGTTTCTCATATTTACAATGATACTTACTTTCCTCCCACATCTTGGACTTTTTTATTAATCTTCTGGGAAACGTCAGTCCAGGTAAGTCTAATTAAAATAATAGGACAATGTACAAGATTGATTTTGGCAAGGATGTGTAGTGAAAATTTTATACAGAGAGAACTAATTCAGTTAATGCCTTTCTGGACTAGTGAAAAAGAAAGTCTGATGACAAGTGTTCTGGAAAGAATCCCGGCAATTGTGGAGAGTGGTAAACCTTTCATACTTGGAAGAAATAATGTGCCGTCTGACAGGCTTAAGAATGAAGAAGAGTACCATCAGTACTGCAAAGAGTGGATAAATTGTGTGGGGTATATCAGACATCAAATGTCAATGTGAAACAGAAAATTCCAAAAAGCATGTGACGAATCACACTGACGAATCATTCGTATTACTTTTTGAAAGGACCAGTTTAGATTTGCCTAGCACACTTGGGCTGTGATCCTTCATTCATCTATTTCTGTATATAAACCAAAACACAGATTACACAGTCTGAAGAGGAGCTGTGTGTTTCAGCCTCTTATTTGCAGAGCTTGTGTTGATTATTCTTTGGGGACAAGACATGAATTCAACGTAGGTAAGCAAGTTAGCTAAGTAGTCTTCCTTGGCTACCTCTCTAGTCCATGGAGAGTGATAAACTTTCAGAAGGTGATTCAGAACAATCAGAATCAACTTCTATCTTAACTGACTACATTAAGTGTTTATACTTGAATGGAACAGATATACCCCAGTCTGGATATATTTGGTGGGGGGCAATTGCTGTTGTATTCTGTTACTGGTGCACTAGAAGATATCAGGGGAAAAAGTGGTACAGTTATCATGCCACTTTTTAATATATCTGAAACCTTATGGAGAGAAGGTGAGCCTGTAGTATTCTGGTTAAAAAGGAACAAAAATGATCCTTTTTCCAGAGCCTTATCAGAATAAATAATCACTCGCAATCTCATTTCTTCTTCCATTTCTGTTGAGGCTTCTCTACTAGCATCTCATAAAGAAAGTTTCTTGACATATATAGATTTTACTGAGAGTGATTAGTTCATCTTTTCCACTATGCAAGACTTAATACAAGAACATTATCTACACATATTCAGATAATCAATCTTTTTTTGCTTCATGTGAATCTGTTGTTCTATGATACATTTACCATTAGGCAGCTTTTGCTGAGACTAATATTACACTTATACTAGAATCTAAGGGACAGTCACCGATAGCACTTGATATGAATAAGCACAGTTGAATGCTGACAGGCAGTTAAACATCTGGCAACTTTGAACCAGGATTTCCCAATAGAAGGGTCAAATAGAGACAGGCTTAGCACTGCTCCAGGGGGCTGAATCTGAAGACACTTCACTCTATCTGAGAACATCAAGGTGAATCAGAAGCCAAAATCATTTCACTTTGGAGTCTGCTAAAGAGCTTTCACCTCTCTAGATAAACATCCTTTTCCTGGTAGCCTGACAATATTATCTGTCTTACAGAGAATGGTGGACTTTGGGTTTAGTTTTTTTTCAGACATGTTTTAGTATCAGGAATAAAAATATTATGGATAGCATTGCTTGGTATTTGTGTAGTCGCTGGATGTGTCACTTCTGCAAGTATCTAATTAAGACAAATAAATGGTGCCAAAGATGGCCACATTTGTTCTTTTTTATGACTGCTTGTGATACAGTGGAGGACATACAAAACCTCAGCAAAGATCAACACATAGAATGGGCAACACATAGAATGGGCAATGGGGAGTGTATCTATAACAGTCCAAATGTCCCCAAGAGCTGGAAATATTTTGCTGATAAATAACCTGGGAGAAATAAGGGTACATACTGATGATTCAGAAATTGCTGTGGCCAAGCTTTGAGACCCAGTCAACTTCAAATATTAGGGAAAGGTGAACTTGTATGCAGAGCCAGTATGCACAGAAGAACCTTATCTTAAAAGATACCCTCTCTCAGTACTACAAATGAATCACCTGATCTTAACAGATCAAGCCAAATCTAGTTATGTAGCTTTCAATTTAAATCAGCCTCTAATCTGGCAGTATGCTTTCCAGTGCCATACAAGTCTAACATAGTGCCTGCCCCATAAACCATGGTAGGTACTGCACTGTAAAACCAATGTGTTCAACAGCGGAACAAGTATAATTATTTGTATGCTTCCTGCTAGAAGCTAGGAATTTGGCTATGCCTAAAAGACTTGTTAATTATTTAAGTACATGTGAAAGTCTTACCAGTGATAAACAACATAGTTATAGCATAGTTCTATGCCATGAGGACTTACTTGTTGCAGTGTAACTGGTTAGTTTTGGTTTAGACTTAATCTCTTTCTGAGAACCATGAGTTTATACCAGATAAGAAAGACTACACGAAGAAAGAACAGTGAAGACAGGAAAAGGGAGGGGAACAGTGGGACGTGGTCCTGGGAAACCAGCTCTAGGTGGCCCTGATTGAGCAGGAATATTGGACTAGGTGAATTTCTAAGGTCCCTTCCAGCCTTAACCTCAGTGATTCTGTGAATTCTGTGTACTTGGCTTAACTTGTATTTTAGTTTATTCTGAGATAAGTCACGATGAAAGAGTAATTACCATAGGTAACAAAGGGAAAAAACCTCAAATATATAGATGCTTTGTAGAGCTTATCATAAATAAATACGTTTGATTTTCCTTGAAATATTTCAGCAAAAAGTTATGTATTTTTTTTTTCCTTAGTTTGCACAGAGGGGAAGGCAAGAATGTGATCCATCCTATCCACCCCTCTAAAAAATAAATGCTTCCCCTCTTGACGGGAAGAAAGAGAAGGGGAAAGACAAAATAAGACAGGAAGTAAAGCATTTCCTGAATGCTTAAAAGCATTGAAGGACTAAGGTAATGTAGTGCTGAGCACCAGAATCATACCATGCTCTGAAATACAGGTGAAAAACAGAAATCCACCCCCCCCTCCCCATTTTAGAGATCATATCCATTACCAAAAGATAAAAAAAGAGAAAGCACAGAATGAAAGATTTCTTTTGCTACCAGAAGAATGCTGAAACATGAAAAATTTGTGGGGGTGATAAAGACAAAAGTCTCACTGAGCTTTCATTTTCTTTAGACTTTTTTATATAAAAAAAATTATATTCTTATTTTCATTGGGGAAAATAAAAAGAATATGCTGATGCCATTTCCCCCTTTGAAGAACACAACAACCTCTGAATTCTCTTGATACAGTAAATGTAAGCCATTACTGCTGCTGTGTAGCTGTGTTCTTGGGGGAACAGTTCATTTTCTATTATGATTGAAATGTTTGGGTTTTGAACATAATTGTTAACTCAATAATATTAATTATTAACTCAGTGTTATTTCCTCTGGAAAATTCAGTCTTAGTTGTACAGTTAGGCTATGAAGGTGCTGTTGTCAGTGGTGGGTAGAAGTTAGATGTGTCTGCATACGCCACTGAGAATAGGAGTTGGTTGATGTTGCCAAGTTCTCCCATTGGCTCACCAGGGCAATTCATTCCTTATTTCATTCACTGAAAGAATACAGATGGCCTTAATGCACAAGGAGATTTAAACGGTAGAAACTGCTGATAAGCAAACCAAGAATGGCCAGCAGTGGTACTTGCCTTTGTAATGTGGGCTTCTTTTCTTCAGGAAGTGAACTGGGAAAATAATTGTTTTTACAGCTGGCTGCACTGACATGTAGAACTATTGTCCAGGTAGTAGAAGACAAGTCTGGCTTGAAATCGGCATTCAGTACTGAGCCTTGATATCCCATTGATAATCCCTTGACCTTTAGAGCTGTTTGACTATAAAATTTAGCCAACTACCAATAACCGAAGTTGATAATCTATGATTTTTCATACAGCATGCTATTAAACAGTGGAGCCCGTTCACTCCAAAATGTTTTGAAGGCTAATATTTTACAGAGTTTAAAAACTGGTTAAACTAATAAAAGAATAATTTGTTTAAGATCACTAATTAGAAAAATAACCCTAGTTCAGGAAACTTATTTCTGTATGTCGTTGAATTTCCAAGGAAAATATCATCATACTTCTAACCTACTGTTACTATTTCCTAGACCTCTTCTGCCATTGACAGACATTGGCCTAAACAAAGCAAAAATATGTCCATTTTTCTATTCCAGTGGAAAAAAATTTCTAGTCTGGTTAAGTGGTGTGCTGTTTTATTGCCCTTGAAGAGACTGTGATATCTTAGCCCTATGTCTGGTGTGTACTGAGTGTCTTATATAATTTGTTTAGTTAAGTGGTCATGGAGTAAGACAGAAAAACTGAAATCCTTCCGACTTCCCATAGCTCCCAATTCAGTCGGTTTAGGGAAAGTGCACAGTGAGCAAGTTCATTCTGGTATACCTAATGCAGCACAGTGCACTGCAGACTTACTCAAACTATTTCTACATATGCTTCCAGGATTCTAATTAACTCACCTACCTAGCTGTGTCATAGACATTGAAATATGGTTATAACTTAACAAGCGCACAAAATGAACACTACCAAACACCTCCTTTACTTCCAGTAGTTTCTTAACATTAGGTGATGATGCTCCCTCCTTTTTCATTCTTTCGTCCTTCCTGTAGGTTGGCCCTAGCTTCATATTTGGAGAATACCTCTGATAGCAAGGCAAACTAACACATTCTACCTCTTATTTCTCTTGACTGACTGAGCCACTCTTACAGCATTACAAGACTTGATTCTAATCACATGGAAATATTAATAATTTTTATGAATTAGTCCTCTAATCTGGAATTAATTTAGTGTTTATACTCTCTGCACGTATGCGGCTTTCAGTACTATAACAAAGCTGAACTGAAATTGCACCATACATGTTAATTAACTCCAGAGAATAACTTTTGTAAAGTAAAATACTCCTTATTTACATATTAACACAAAAAAGATACAACAGGATTGTGTACGGGAAATAAATGTTTCAGAGTATAAAAAGAGGTGGGACCAAAATATGATGTATTTGATGCAGAGAATTCACTGGAAAGATCTAAAGAGAAATTCAGTGCAGTCATAGTGGAAGACAAATGGGATGAAATTTGCCTCAGTATGTTGAATAACTAAAAGACTGAAGAAGAAATGACAATGTAGAAAGTTAGAAGGGGAGAAAATGCACTAGTCAAAGTTTGGAATGATCAGACAATGTCTAGTTTATTTTGTGGTAGAATGGAGAAGAATCCATACATTTTAATAATATGGAAACAAAAAAACATTGTGTCATATATAATGTATTGGAAGGAGAATTTATGGTGGTTGAGATGATACTATTGGCTAAATAGGCCTTTTGTCTTCTATCACAGAAAAAGGAAAAAAATACTTTCAATTTAATTCTTTTAATTGCCTCTTCTTTCTCTGTTGCCCTTAGAGCAATTATATCTTTGGACATGTCCTTTGAGTCATGGACTCTAGCTCTCTGTTAAAACACACGCAAAGAGAAGAAACAAGGCGAAGTCAAATATAAGAGAAAGGATGATGAGAAATTTAAGCCCTGAACTTCACTCAACAATAGAAGAGCTTGTGTGTGATGTCAGCCCTTTCAGTGGTGCTGTAATTGAGTGAATAGCAAGTTCACTGTCAACCCTTCCTATATGTGTTCCTCTGAATATACTCCATATGTAAAGTATGTGTAGAGAGCCTTCGTGAGACTATGTTAGTACAAAAAATAATAAGCATATTAATGTCTACACATTAAAATTTTACATAATAAAATCTTTCATTTATCATATGTTAAATGAAGCACACAGAGCATTCAGAAATTATGTTACTTGCCCGATTTTAATTGATCAATTGGAGTTTCATTAGAACAGTTCCTTATCCACAACACAAAAATGCCAAATAAAAATGCCTTTTGATTTATTAAAGGAGTCTTATTAAGTTGATTTCAGTTATAATTTCACATTTAAGTGAACATTTCATTAATTTTATCAACAAGTTCAAGCACTACAAATACTTAGTAATAGCAATTCTTTAAGTCTTATACTATATTATACCTTAATCACTTGAAAAATGTACCTACAAGGGAAACATTAAAACCACAAATGTACTTATCATGAATAACTGAAATTCCATTGGTTTTACTCTGTATTTTCATTACGATTTCTTTCCTATGACAAAAATTGGCAACACATGGGATATTGGTACAAATCCAAGTTCATCTACAAAGTGTGAGAGGAAAACATTATTGAAGAATAAGAGGAAAAAAACTGCAAATGAAGAGAAAGATAAAACTTTTCAACTTTATTTTCCTATTTCCTCTTCATCAATGGATTTTCAATCATTTTTTTACAGTTTTTTCTTTTGAAATGCTGAAAAGGCTGTAATTCATGCTGGAAAATACTTCTGATATAAAAATATTTTAGAATAGAAAGGTCATTTAATCTGATAAAATTGCATTTGAATAACTTGTAAATAAAACATTCAATGACATATTCAATATCAGTAACATACTTAGTATTCCACAGACAAAACTGTATAGATATGATCTCCATGAATTCAAATTGGCACAGTGCAATATTTTGAGGTGGGATGGTTATTCAATTCCATAGACTTATTTAGAGTACACATACAGCTATTACGTGACCTTGCATCTAAATCAGTTTCTTTCAGGAAGCTGATTCCTTTAGACCTCCTTCAAACATGCTTAGGAAACATTGACAACAATGTCAACAGTAGGCAGCAATTGTGAGGCATAGTATCTTATTTGGTAAAATAACATAAAATTCTGTGGAATTTTTGTTGTGATACATTGCGTGTTAAGCATATTCTGAGTATATATTCTGGGTTGGGTCTTGTGAGGACCTTCGGTGCTACTCTGTCACCTGGAGCTTGATTTGGCCATGGTAGGCGTGAGACCCCTCACACAGCTTTTGACAGTTTTATGCTTTGTCAGAAATGGACTTGTAGGTATGTGAAGATACCAGATCAAACAGGAAGGTATCTAATGAGTATTTCATTTATGGCTCTACATTTTTCTTAAACTGTTTTTCATGTACCTAAGCCCTTCTTTCTGGTTCAACAAGAAGCATATTTTATAGAGAAATACATGATTTTTATGCTTCGTACATATTCAATATCAACTGAAACACTTCTGTTTAATCAGGATATTGAAGGACAGTCAAACAGTTGTCTCTTTATAACAAGAATAAAGGACATAGGGATACCAAGGTCTGGACTCCAGGCTTCCCTTCCTCTTACAACTTGCCTATTCTCTTGATCCTTTTCTGCCTACCTGAAATTGACATATCTATGAAAGAAGATAGGGGTTTTTTTAAGTTCAGGAGAAGAATTTGGGATCTCTTCTTCAGTAGTGATGATGTAGGTGAAAAAATGGAATTAGATAAAAAAAAAATAATATAAAATACACTGTTGTATAAGGTTAACAATGACCAGAGAGGTTGATATTTCTAAATCACTTTTGATGTTATGGTATGCTAAGGTAGAAGTAAAATATGTTCACTCTCAATAAAGATGTAGGAAACATGACAGAACTGTATACTCAGAGCCCTTAATTTATCATATTTGGTATGTAGCTGAAACAGCAGAAATATCTTGCACTCTGGATTATTGATGAGTAAGTATAGCCCCGCATCAACTTGCTCTTCCCAGCACTATCATTGAGGAGCTCACCACTGAGGGAGAAGAGATCTGGGGACAAATATTCGGTATTCACATGTTGGGAAGTACATCGTCGTTTGTATCACACCTGACTGTCAATGGTACTTTAAGAAACTGACTTTCCAGTGTTTTTAAGAGTGGAAATGTTCCAGTTGACTTTTGTGGTGCAAATTCAGGCTTTCAAGTTAAGAGGAAAGCGTTTGCCAAAGATTTATTCCTGAACAGGGATATTATTGACTAACATGGTTTCATTAGTGTCTATGCATGAATCACTGATCAGGGAATGAGTGGTTTACACCTCGGTAAATTTGGAGCAATTATAATAACTTAAAGGGAAAAAAAATCCTATACAAGCAGTTTCAGTAAAAAAGAGAAATTTCCCTCAGTTTTTATAATGACTCAAACAATTCAAACAATCCTTATGCGCTATATAGATCCATGGGGGTGGGTACAGTCAAGGGATACTGTAAAAATATTGTTCAGAGCTAGAACTGAGTTATGCTCATGTTATTTGAATTGTATCTGGCTGCTGACTACATTGTTTTTTTTCTTTTAGACTGCTTCATATGTTATTTCTTTTTGCTCCTGAAGAGAAAACAGGAGGGAAATGAAAAGCAGACTATTGTTTAATGGATCAGGGACTTAGTAACCACCACTGATGCTTAGGGACGGCTTTTCCTTGTTCAGGTCTGCAGTAACTCTGTTATGAAAGTACTTATTTTCAACATCAATAAGCCCCTGTATTGTAATTTCTCCCTCTCATTTACCACAAAAAAACAGTCTGAAAATTCAAGTGATGATTGTTCCATTCATGGGCATTTCTAGCTTTCGTACTAGACACATATCTTCATAGTATCATGGATGAACCTCATACAGCTTTAGCCTTATGGAAGCTCAAGTGATCTGCTCTTAGATAGTCAACAACATAGCAAATGACAAAAGTTGTGTTCCTCTTGTGTGTGATTCCTTCCATCACTATTTATTGCTGAATAGGTGAACTATCATCAGAAGTTACCATTCTCTCTTCATTGACCACAGACTTAACATTCACTGAGCAACTACCTTAGACTAGACACCTGACAAACTAGAGAAAAAGTTGTGAGACAAATCACATTCCAAGTGTCCTTTGAGTGATACAGTTTTGTATTCACTCTGAGCTTTAGCTGTTCTCCTTTTGAATAGCAGCTCATTTTCACTGTGATCTATTGGGAAATCAGAAATATAGCCTCAGAACTTGTTCACAGTTTGTTTTATAGATTTATTCCCATGAAGTCTAAAGTAATATGATTCAGCTGTATTTTTTTTTGCTCACTCCTCTGTGGCTCTACAAATTAGGACAGCTGCAGATGCAGAAGTTAGTCCACCTGCAGGAATCTTAAATAACAGGATTTCATTGAGTTGATGCTACTCAAAGTTCTTTGAAGACCGTTTGTGTCACTGGGATTCACAAAGGTTTTATGACTGAAGTGAGGTCTGAATTACCAGAAACAAGTTTAATGCATCCCACTGTTTTCCAAGATATTTAAAAATATGCCATGATATTGAATGTCAGAATGCAACTATTTTGATGAAAGCCCCTCAAATGCTGCTTTGGAAGCTGGTTAACTTTGGGGGACCATATACTTTCTTGACATTTCAGAATTTATTGCTATACCAAGAAAAATGTTAAGTATACACTCTAACTCATCCATAGCACATTGGGGTAGAATGGACATTGTGAGGTGATCATCCTTGTCCCTAAGCAGGAACAGCTATAATGGTGGCACTGTAGACATGTTTATATAACCTTTCTTTGAAAAGTTCTGAAAATTCTATGGAGTCTACCCATTTTCCTCAAATTAAATATCTTTACAACCAGTAAACGGTTTCTAATGTTTAACCAAACCCCTTACATATTTATATTTTTTTCTGATACCTGGAGTGTAGACAAAGAATCTAATCCTATCTCTGTTTCTGCAGTGAGAGGAGTATGTGCATTTTCTTCTTTTTATCCTTGCACATTGAAATTTTAGTCAGCAACCACAATCACACGTCTTGAAGTACTACATCATATAAACCAGAAGAGATTGTGCCTGCTCTGCAGGAAAGGATATATTATATCTGAATATTTGTTTCACATAGAGAATTCTTTGTATTCCTGTATGAAATTATACTCTTGTACAACACAAAGGCAGAAGTATTAAGGCCAGGGCTGTGGTCTGCAAGCAAATGTAATAGTTAAAAAGACTGAGATATTCTCTATTCTGTCATGAATGACTGGCAGAAGCAGGTGATGGAGAAAATGTTGTTTTGTAGAATCTTGTAAAAGGTTGAAGCAGGAGCTGTGGGAAGGCAAAAAGTTTTACTGGTGTGGTAGCAGGCTCTACACATCACTTCCTACAGCTTAGATAGAAGCTACTTTGTTGTCTCATGGGATATTAGTGATTTTTTTTTCGCTAGCAGAACAGAGACATTATCTAACATTTGTTCCAATGGAAAAAAAAAATAATTAAACACCTGAACACGCCTTTGGACATATTAAAGAAGCAGAAAAGAGCAAAATTAATTTGGTATGAACAGTCAGACACAGTGATGAGATCTGTAGCTTTCCATTTTTCTTTCTTGTACCTGTGAGGGTATAATAGAAATTATTGCCCATTTAAATTGGACAAGGGGATAGAATTCATTAGACTTTTAGTGCAATCCCACATATTTTTAGTTTTCAAACTAGACAAGCTTAGCAGTGGCTTTTGCTTTTGTCAGTTTTCAGGTTAAGAAAAGTAGCAATATGATTTGGACTCCTCATAGTTAAAGATCAGATGACTTTTTAGCTGAATTGCATCGTAGTATATAAGTATTTATATATTATTATTATGTTAATATTCATGTTAAGATGTGTGCCAAACACTTTGCAAATATATAGCAAATGATGGTTATCAATAATGACAATTAACAGAGCATCTAGCCTAGAGGAGTTCAGGAGCACTCTGCCTGGGTGCTTTGTTAATTACCCTGACACTGACAAACTCATGAAGCAGATGACGCTCAGTCTTCACACACATGATAAGCCTCATCTCCATAAATATTTTTGAGACTGAATCTGGTGGATAAAGTAATTACTTGGCTGTGAGGTGAAGTTTCCAACAAATCACAGAAGCAAGCCTTTATCGTCTAATAATTATTTAGCACATGACTATCAGATTTTCAAAGAACACTGGAATCACACTGTAGAGAGGCAATTTTTATTTCCCCAGAGGACCTAAAAGTCAAAGTGGTTTGAGGTGATGTTTGTCCATCAGCAGAGGATGGCACAGACAGCTGAGTGTGTTTGGGTGCCTGCCAGACAGAGAGAAGGAAGAAAGGAAGAAATAATGCTGATTTTTCAGAAGGTCAACAGCTTCAGCTGTGTAGCCGCAGATTTATGCTAGCTAAGACTGATTTGATCAGGGACTGATATCCATCAAAGCTATTACCAAAAAATAATTAAAGAAAAGAAGACAAGGTCTGCTTGTGGTTTGCAAGGGAAATGGGCTGAATTCCCTGTTCATAAAAATGAACATGAGTGCTGTGTTTCCAAAGACTGAATGCTACTGTCCCAGAGAAGAATAGAAAATGCTTGAGGATACCAAAATTTAAGTTTTGTACCTTTGACCTTACGGTTTCTCAGTTCAATACCCTTCAAATAGCCCAGGGCCTTGTGTCCCTTGAGCCTTGACTTTGCATTCATCTGCTTTCACTGTCCTCCTGCTTCTCATTTCCTCCTGGGGTGGCCAACTTCTTGCAGGTCTGGCCTCTTCTCTCAGCTGGAGAGGGAAGGAATGGAAGATATTCCGCAGAGACATCACCATCTCAGTTGCACTTCTTTATGCTCTCAATCTCTCTCTGACATGTGTGATTTTCCACAGAATAATTTGCCCTCAGACCTCTTTCTCACAAGTCTCAATATGTCTTCATAAAGCAGCCACCAGTTTGTATACTTTGGAAGGATTTCCATTAAGATAAACTTTTTTTTTTTTTGAACTTTAGAATAATTTAAATCAGTTAATTTTAATGTACAAACCTGTAAACGTCTAATATAAATTAAACTATTGTCCTAGGTAAACATCTCACTGCTCCAAAATTAAAAGCTTTTCTACTTGTTCTTCTGCAGGACAACACCAGTGATGAGGTTTGTTTGAATCTGTGCATCCTGTAGGTCTTCATGGTAGAAAAAAATCTGATTTTCAGGGTCAAATACAACAATAATTGTCATAGTTTCATCAATGAACCACAGTGATCTGTTCAAGTCCCTGCCTCCTGTGGGTTTTCATAGTAGGCAAAATCCATTTTTGAGAGTTATATAGTACTAAATTGACTGAGCCTCATCACTGTCAATGGGAGAACAGTGATGTAAACCATCACTAAAATGAAGGTGGTTGTGTTTGTGAAAAGATAAGACAGGTTAGCACTTGAAGACTCAGAACCTTTTACAAATACAGAGAACATGGAGAAAAGAGAGTGCTTAATCTACAAATTTTTTTGTTAGTTTGTCCAATATCGACTTTGAACAGTTACTCTTTATTCGAGGTTGAGTTACTAGACTTTCATATAAAAGCAACAGGATGAAATATAAGGGCCTATTTCTGCTTTAAATCCCATGACTTTCCAAATGTGCGCTGAGGGAGAGTGCTTAGGTCTCTGCATACGCATGTCCACAGGAATAGAGGTGCCTTTCTACAACCTCACACTTAAGAGACATTTCTTCCCACCAGTCCTTGCAAGCTATTTTTGCAACGACTGTGAAACCTCTGTCCTCAGATTGCTGATACAACGTAGCTCCACTAAATGTACTTTTCAAGTGATTGCTATTTGAGCTCTTAACAGGTAAGAAGTAATCCACAGTGCAAAAAGCATCTCTTGCTGACGTCTCAGAAGACAGCATCTATGTCATAACAAGCTGGATTTAATTATTGACTGTTGTTTTTTAAAAACAACCTTTAAAGTGTATGAAAATACTGGGGTATTTTAGCTCTATTGCTCAGTGATTTTAGTAAAAGTATCAAATAGCCTTCTAATTTTCTTTCACTTAAATGTTTTTATTAAGAAATTTATATGACAAAGGTAAAAGAACAGAAGTGGCAGATTTGAAAAATAAATACAGAACTTGCTTATAGTGGCAGTACAATCGCAAGCCTAAAATACTCAGCTTCATACTAAAACTAAGTCTTTGCATCTTAGGCAGTGATTTTATTTTCACAGCATATCAATATTTGAGACCAAATGTTAAAGAATGATTTTAATGCTCTGAAAATATGCATATATTTAAACAAAAGCAGAGAATAGTGCATTCTTGGAAGCAAAAATCTGACAACTGACAAAACAGAAACCCTTCATAGTAGGGGGCTCCACACAAAAGCTGAAAGCTATCAAATGGGGTCGTACTCAAACCTTGTATTATGCTTTATTGCTGCAATTTTTTTTTTTCAGAGGATTTATGATGTCAACTAAATTGCAGAAACCCTTTTTTATTGTGTTGTGTCAAACACTACTGCCCACAAACAGATGAATCTGTAAAATATTGCTATGAAAAATGTGAATTGGTCTCCCACACCTGGATTAATTTTACAATATTTCTGTCTTTGGTTACATGGACTTACCATCCTCAATAATTGCAACTCACTGAAGCAATAGGACATCAACAGCACAGATATAAATTGAAAATGCTAGACTATTTTTTCCTTAAATCATTAAATTTCAAGCAAGTAAGAGGCATGCTGTTGGTTTTATTTCCTGGAAACTGAAGCACCAGGATGTTTCATTTTTATGACATTTAGTATTTAATGACCTCACTGTCTTCGGTACTAATTTTCCAAGTGCCTTTTCTGCTTTTGTTCTGAAAATGAATATGTGAAAAAATACTTTGATACTTCAGTTTTCTCTTCTACTCTTTGGGGAAGCTTCCAAAATGCTGAGCTAAATGATCAATCAGTTCAAAAAAGTGGATTCAGGGTTGGATTCAAATTTGCATGAAGTCTATAGAATTCTATTAACTTCTGTTATTTGCGCCCAGAAATGATAAATAAGTTGGCAAGGCATTCATGGGAAAAACACTCTCGACAATTACCTAAAGTAAGAAGATTTGCCTGATATAACATTTAAGGTCTTAAAATCTTCTTAGAAAAAGCAGCTATTTTAATTAGTTTTCCTCTTCTACTTCTGTAATGCTGTATTGACTTCCACACTCTAAAAAATCACTAGGAAATAGTGATTTAAAAAAATTTTTCTAAAGCAGGACTTACATCAACTCTTATCAAGGTCAAGGAGAGAATAAAGAGATGGTTGTTATGAGAAAGGGAGGCCATATCGCTCTGACAAGAAGATATGATATTTAGAGAGACATATGGAAGGTTCTCATCAAGCTGTCTTCATGTTGCCTTTTCTTCACTGAAATGCTACAGCTAAGCTCTAATTTAACAGTGTGGTACTTAAGACTCCTCCTTTGCACTGTTCATCTTCTGAAAGAAAAATGCACAGAAAGTAGGATGCACAAGACATGTACATTTATATCTTTGTCATTCAGCTGGAAAGCGCTAGAGTATTAATTTCAGCAGCTTTATTTTCCCATTTCTTTGACAGGTCAAAAATCGAGAGGACCTTAATTTTGTAGTGCCCCTCTCCAGGATAAAAAAGTGGCTGTTTAGAGTGTTTCTGTTTACTCTTTACTGTAATTACAATTTTTCAGTTTGATGATTTGTTTTCAGAGAATGTTTTCTTTTTCTGCTAGCCAGACCTTAGCATGGGGTAAATGGGAGAAAAAAAAATGTATTTCTGAGAAAATTCTAGCACAAAAAATGAGAAAACTTGAGAATTATACAAAGAAATATCACACTTACTTATCAGAAAGAAGCTGAGTATTTCCTAAGCTACTAACCACATTTAGAGATTTGTTGGTTCGGACACCAGACTATATAACCTACTATGATTTCCTATTGGTGTCTGAGACAAACCCCAAAGGTTTAGGATATGGACATGCTTATTACCATTAGATATTCTGAGAGAAAATTAAGACAAGATTTCAGGTAAAAAAAAACCTGGAAAGTTTACTGGTGGACGGAGTGTCCTTTCATCTATAGAAAATAAGACCACTTAGAGTTTTTTTTAACACAGAATAAGGACCAAACCAAAGAGAACACAGGTGTCACATTGGTCATTTGAGCAAGGAAATATTTTTTCTGTGAGAATAACCAACTCATGCAAAGAAACAGACTCAGAGTTGTAAACAGATTTTAACTAGAGAATATTGGTAAAATAGAATCTCATTTCCCCTGTACAAAGTAAAACTGATATCTGGAATGCATATTTTTTCAATATCTTTTGAAAAGGAACCATCGTTGAGTGAATTGGATTGCTTGGCTTTTGGATTGGGTAAAATAAAACTGTGTTCTAAAATTTTTGCTTATTTCTATCACAACAAAAGACAAGGCTGGAAACTGAAGAAAACTCCTAAGAAGTATTTACAGCAATAACTAACACAATTCTTGAGATGCGAGTACTGCAGCATAGATTGCTGTGTGGAGAATATATCGCAAGTAACTAGCATAGATACTCATAAAGCAAAAAAAAAAAAAAAGTCACGTTGTTTCATTGTTTAATTGAAAGTCTAAGACCTCTTCATTGAGATGTATGCTCTGTATAAGGAGGTTATATCCATAGGTGAATAATATGACTCCTTAACTATTTGGCTAATTGGGAATTTCTGGAGAACTTCACTCAGGATAAGCTGATAGTATGAAAGCTAGTTAACTAGTAACCTTTTCAAGTCTATAAATAATACACGCCTGATATTTTCATTTGCCTTTGTGTTTCTTCTCAAGAACTAAAAAGTGGCAGAAATTTCACCTCCTCAAAGCTGAATCTTGAGCAAATTATTCTTTTATGCTTAGTTCCTGCCTAAGAACCTGCATAAGGCATTTGATATTTCCTTTTATTTCATCAGTTACCAGCCCCTCCCACTTTCACATTTTCCTTTGCCCAGTACTATTCTTTTACTTTTTTTCTTAACTTCCAAAATCTTGAATCCTAGGGGAAAGAAGTGCTACTGACGATATATAACTGTGGACAGTCAGCAGCTGACTGTCTTAAGTCCAAAGCAGCTTAAACAAACAGTGTTCTCCTAGGGGAGTAATTCTTTCACTCATTTCTCACTGTACTGCGTGGATTATACAGTGGGATGCTGAAGTGGAAGTAAAGCATTAAGCAAGATAGGAAAGGAGAGTCTTTCAGCTGCTCTCCTGAGTGCCTATGTCCTGGCAGATAAAGACATCCCCCTGCAGCTGTGCATACTGCAGTCCTTGTATTATGTTGCATTAAAGCAACATGTCATAGAGGTTTTTTTTTTTCAGCAGGGAATTTGGCATATAAAGTAGCCTATGCTATAGTAAATGGCTGTGTATAAAAAACCTAGCTCTGTAGTTCTAGTTGGGTGGGGATCAATGGGATAAATCTTTGTAGCAATGTACAAGTTATGTATATTCTTTCTTGTGCTCTAAGTGGAGAGTCTAAATGTGGGACAGACAGCAATGTGTTGCCATTTAGTGGGAGATGTATGGGATCTGTGTAACAACCAGCTGTGGTAGGTTAGCCTTGGCTAACAGTCAAACTCCCATCCAGCCGCTTGCTCACCCCTCAGAGGGAGAATATAGGAAGAACTGGAATGAGAAAGCTTGTGGGTTGAGATGAAGACAGGCAGGTTGATTACTAATTACTGTTGGGGACAAGCAGACCCAGGGAAAATTAACTCATGAAAATGTTATTGGTAATTTGGATACTGGGAAACAGAAGACAAACATTAAAACAACACCTTTCCTCCCCTCCCCTTTCCCAAGATCAGCTTCACTCCTTCCCATCTCCAGCAATTACGGTTGGTACACAGTGGTTCTTCTCAGCTGCTCTGTCCTCCTCACATTTTTTGCCCACTCTAACATGGGTCCTCCATAGGCTGGAGGGGAGTCTTTACTCCAGTGTGGAGCACCTCCTCTTCTGACCTTGGTGCTCTGTAGCTTCTCACTGTTTTTGTTCCCTCCTTGTCTCTCTCTGTGGCAGTTTCAGCCCTTTCTTACACACTCTTTCCTAGAGGTTCCACCATCTTACTTGCAAGGCCCAGCTATGCCCAGTGGTGGGTCCATAGGAGTCAGCTGGAATAGGCTGTGTTCAAGTTGGGGAAGCCCCAGCCTCTCCTCACTGAGGTTGCCCTGCAGCTCCACTGCCAGTGCCTGGGTGACTACACCCAGTACACGAGCATGGTTAATCACCACAGGAGCTTCTTTTTTTTGACGGACTTTCTGATCTCCCCTTGGAAATGTTGTCAGCAACTAAAGCAACAGAAATGAGCAATTGAGAAAATCTCCCATTTGTTGGAATGTTTCCAAATGGACAAAATGGCTCCAGCTGCGATGTGGGTAGAAGTGTGCCACACTGAATGTAGATCGAGGTCTGCAGACAGTGTCCATGTACTAGTGAGACCAGACAGCTCCAGGGTGGACAACTTACTCTTGCCTGAGCAGTGCAAAATTGATCTAATTGGGCTTGATCGAGTCCAACAGTTGCTGGAAGTTTGCTGTTCCTGTTGACTTCAGCAGGATTCTAGCATCTCAGAGAAAAGTGCATGTTTTTCAGAAGTGATTAGAAATGCTGATTCACCTGCACAGCCAAACTGTCGAGTGACAAACCTCCCGTGAGGGAAGACTCACCAAACTCTTGACCTACCAGGGCAAAGGACAATTGAACCCCATCACAGGGCTGCACAATTGCAGCTGTGCTATCTTCATGCACTAGCTCACCTGTTCTAGCAGTTGCTGCTATAGGCAAGTCATAGTTCCTGGGTGAGGTGTGTGTGGGGAGTATGGGAAATCTCATCATTATTACTCTCTCATTTTCTTGGTGGTCATTTTCTTAGTTGTCTGGACTACAGACTAGTCATTGGACAATGCAGGTTTGCCTGTATTACTTGTGCAGTTGTATTTTAAATAACAATTTTCATGAACATACATGATTTTGGTAGAGATGAAGTCCTATCTTGAATAACTGCAGCAGCCATTTAGCTTTTCATGTGTCAGAGGTAATTCACTATGCATTTTAAAAAGACTAGCTAAGGTAAGCATTACAAAAAGCTCATTAAGAATAAATACAATGCTGCCGAGTGATTCATTTTTTTTTTCCAGCCTAGTAAGAAATGATGTCTATTTATATTCAGAAGGTTTGTATATACTTCGTGGGGATAGAAAACTTACATATATAAACTCTTGTTCTCCTCTTTTGGATTCACAGAAAACATCACAGACACTGGAACAAAGGTTATATTCTTTATTTTCCAAAACTGCTAATCATCAGCACATGATTTTAGCAATATTTCAGGCTAATTTAAATAACACCATGCAATTCAAGCCATTTTTTTAAAGTTTCCAGGTGAATTTAAAGAGAAAAATAAATTTAATGAGAAAAATGGTTGCCACTTTGAGAGTGGACCTGTTTCTCTTTTTCTTCAAGGCAGTAACTGAGATTAAGAAACAGCAATAAATTACTCATTTTATATCACTTTTTCAATGATATTTTTTTTTTCTTATATTTCCAAAGCTTTCAGATATCTAATTGACAGGTTATGGAAATGAGACCTGTAACATGTTCTTGTCATCTACCAACTCAAATGGGAAGAAAAGATTAAGGCTAACTGTAATGAAAAAAATTTACTTAGTTAAAAGAAACTGAAAAAAAAATGCTTAAGCCATGTTAGAATTTTGTCCTGATTATTGGAATTAGATAAATTCTTGAATTAAATCAACTGATTTTTGGAAAATTATAATGTCATTTTAAGGCAGCTTTCACATAAAAATCCTAGGGCAATAACATCCATAATAATACATACAAAATCACAAACTGGGGAAAAACAAAAAGTCACTGGAAATATAAAAAGACCCATTGAAAGAAAATTTAAGATTGACATTTTACTATGAAATATTCTCTGCTGTCAGCTCTGTCTTCAGAGCAGCTTTCAACAGTTGACTGCGGAAGCATTCACTGTATACACTATCTGCAGTGTGTTCCTATGTGAGAAGAGCTTCTCCTAGGACAGGGCCTGTTCCTACCGCTTTCCAGAAACCATTGTCCAGAAACCACTGCAACAAGCAACTGCTTGCTTCAATGGCAGTTTTTGCAGCACAGGACCTGTGCAATATGAGAGTGCGTTAAGACCAAGAACCCAGTTTGCATAAGGTCATGACCAGTACTCAGAGAGTAACAACCTGACCCAGCAGTGTAATAACAAAGTTTTCTGAATTACCTTAACCACTCAAAGAATCAGTTGTCCAAAACTCATGTGAGTCAGTTATTTGATTAAGGTAAGAATGGGTTGACAGGGAGAGGGGCTGGGGGAAGGGGCTGGTGTTATCTTGAACTGTGCTAAGAATAAAAAAGCAATATATAGTTACTGGGTGTGATTAAGCTCTACAAGTAGCCAAGTGATACAAAAAGCATCATGCTGCTTCAACAGGTAACTAAAATTGCCATCGTACATTTCACAGATTAAATGCAAAACTATAGTAAGAAAACACAAATAGCTGCTTGCAAAATTGTATGATTATTTACATTGCCAGACGTACAGATAATTCAGATGCCAGTTTTCACTCATGTGCCTCCACATGGATCAAATGCTATCCCATCTCTTTCTTAAAGCAAGAAGCCATTATTTCTACAGAAACACACAAAAGAAGGTTGAGGATTTGCATATCTACTTCCAGTTCTCATCTACAAGTTATCAACAGTAGTGTTCTGTGAGGAAGTCCTTTCATTACACCGAGTAAAACCAGCTACCAGGATTATTCCATATGTTACTGTTTGGAATTGTTTTAATTGTTTTTGATTTTGTTTGGGTTTTTTTCACTCATCTGAGTTTGCATCAAACTGTCTTGTTTACTTATTGGAAATTTGGGTTGCTTTATTTTCATGTATGGCAAAGCTTTTCATGTGACTTATGCTAATAGCAAATGGCTGGCTGGTGTATTCTCTATTTGCATGGTCTTCGTTGCAAGTCAATCTGATTTACCCAGATTAAAAAAATAGTACTCAATTATTTCATTTGTTTCTTGAAACCTTCATGTTGGTAAAACACTGTTTTTCCTCAACTTTGCCATGTTGTTTCACTTTCTCTGCTTGCTTTGTGCTTTTGGAAGTGAGAACTATGTATTTCACCAACAGGCAGGGCAGAATTACTTTTACTGCTTCAAGTTAAGTAGAAATATTCATCATTAACATGACTTGCAGAGTCAACTTACTGATAGTCTATTGAGCTGCTCTGAGTAAGAGTGAGCTTCAGGCTACACTGGTCAATGAGACATAAAAATAACACCAGTCAAGGAGCACATTTTCATGACATAGTGAGGCTTTTTCCTGTCAGCAATTTGATTGAATGTTAAGAAGAAATGATTTAGGATTGCAGATAGTCTTGCAATCTTGCTGATATAAGAGCTACATTCAACCTTTCACTCCCTAGATGAGATTAAATGGAAAACAGAGTCACTTCAATGCTGAGCAAGTGGGAAAAGAAAAAAGAAGGGCAAAAGAGGCAGGAAAACACGCACACACACGCGCTCACACGCACAATCAGGTCAAGGCTTTGTCAGCATTGCAGCCTTTCCACGAGAAACAGAGCACTTTTACATTTCTGCCTTTGTCAAACACAATTCATTACTGCTCTTTTTGCCTCTGTCCCATGGAAACACTTTCCAGGTACATGTGTCCACGTGGAGCATATTCTTGAATGGTAAGTACCACTGTAACTACTGTGGACCTCAGCAGAAAAGATAAAGTGCAAATTGTGAGAGATCACAGGACTCAGCCTCTCTACTGCCCTGGTTTCCTTGTTTTTTTCTTGGAAGTCTTTGAGTGAGTCTTTTCTTCCTTATCTGAAGGGGGATTAGTGGGAAATTGCAGTCCAAATCCATTAGGTCCATTTAGGAACACACATTGAAAGTAGCGGACAGGAGCTAGGAAAACAAGGAAGAGATGGTTAATGTTTATGACATCCAAATGGGGGGCAGGAGTCTATTCCATGTTCTTTCAGAAAACGTGTATAATTTCATTCCCATTAAGCGATTTATAAAAGCAGAAATCTCTGGTGTGATCACAAGCCATGCTCCACATATCGAACGGATTTTAGCTAAAAGACTCAATGACATATCTTTGTAGCACAAAATGAGAAATCATTGACAATTTCACATTTAAACACGTTATTCCTCTCAGTGTCATCATCCTAATTCTCCCAGAATTTTTGCATTTCGAGGTACTTGAATGGAAGTCCCTAAAATTCACACACATAGTTTCTGACTTTTTATTTCACAGATGTTTTCAGATAGACTGACTCATGCTTAATAGTGATAATGACATATATTATTAGACTTCAAATGAATTATCTTTTATTCTGAATAAAGGGATCATAAATGACAATACCCCTTTCCTAGTCTTTCACAACAAAGGAATTTTTTCTCCCTTTTTGATTTTTGAACACTAGCCTGTGAAGTTACACTTCTTTCCAATATGTTTTAAAAGCTTTCAAGAGCACATACTTTATCACAGATGGAATTGACCTAATTTGAAACAAAAGCTGAATTTTGCACTTTGACGTTAACACTGATAAGCTTTTAAAAGATAACTATTAGTCTGTTAGGTCTTTAGGAAAATAGAAGAATTCTGACATTGGAAACAATTTAGTTTTCATGCAGTCTATTTTCTGATGGCTTTTTATTTTCTATGCTACTCATTCCATAGCAAAAAAAAAAAAAAAATCAGCTGTTCCCTGTTACAGTTCTAAACTGAGATGGACTCCAGGGCTCTCTGTGCTATAAACTGAGGTGCAGGGTTTATTTATTGTCTGCAAAGTCACAGTTAATGGTGGAACACAGAGTGGTGTGTCACAAACGCCAGTATATTCAATTCAGTGTTATTATCCTCTGTGGTCTTCTTACATGACTCACACAAATGTTAAGTCTTTGTTACCTAAAAAGCACACTTGAAAATGGATTTGGAAATCCTATCCTTCTGTAAATGGCTTACTACTTTTCCACTAAATCTAAGAATGGAAAGTTTTTTCCCCCAAATTTCCAGTATTTCTGATGTTGCTTTATGAGATGACTTGGAGATTTCTTCAGGAAACAGAGACAAAACAACTCCCATGACTAGAGGTCACAGCCCAAATGTGACAGACCAAGGTTCCCCTGAGAGTTCTGACAAGCCATGGACTAGGTGCATTGTGTAAATGTGCTATGTCCTCTACCACTGGATATTTTACGGAGGCACTAGGGCAAGACCATAAATAAATGCAGACCTTGATGTCTAAGAGACATGAATCTTGCACGGAGGGCTGATTTCAAGGATTTCCCCGCAGTATTGTGTTATCTGCAAACTTGCTAGGGATACACTCTGCCACATCATCCAGATCATTAATGAAGATTATAAATTGAACCAATATTGACCCCTAAGTTACCCCTCTAGTTAATGACCTCCAACTAGACTTTCTGCTACTTATCATTACCCTTCGGGCCTGGCAGTTTATCCAGTTTTCAATACACCTCACCGTCTGTTCCTCTAGCCCATACTTCATCAGCTTCTCTATGAGGATCCTATCTATGGGAGACAGGGCCAAAAGTCTTACTGATGTCAATGTAAACAATATCCACTGCTCTCCCCAAGCACTTTACCAAACTACTTATTTAATAATGGAAGGTTTTCAGGTTGATCAAGCATGATTTTCCCTTTGTGAATTCATATCAACTGTTTCTGATAAACTTCTTGTCCCTCATGTGTCTGGCAATGGTTTGCAGGATTAACTGCTCCATTGCTTTCCCAGTGATTGAGGTGAGACTGACCAGCCTGTATTTTCCTGGGTCCTTCTTTCCAGTTTTGAAGAGAGGAGCAACATTTGCTTTCTGTCAGTCCTCAGACACCTCTCTCAATTGACATGGTTGTTCAAAGATTATGAATTTTGCTTTGAGCTAGAAATTAATAACACATTTGTTGTTAATTGTTCTCTTGAAGTCTATTGAATGGAAAAGGTAATTGGTAAAAGGTAACTAGCTGACCCAAATCCCAGTAAGGAGTGATATACTAGAGAAGAAATGCTGTTCCGAAGTCATAAGATTGTTGGAATAGTTAAACAGTAATTTTAGATACTGTTCCATTTCCACATAATCACATAAGGCAAAGATACCAGTAGAGCTGACTTGGCTGAGAACCAGCAGACAGGCTCATAGAAGTCCAAATACATCCCAGAATCAGATCTAACTTTCACAGGCTATACATCTATCATATTCCTTACAGATACTATTAGGATGTCACCCACAAGTCCTTTACTATCCCAAATAGATTGATTACTCTATGCGTCATCCTGGGCAAAGGCAGTGAAGAGTTAAATCTACCTGTATATGTCAGAAATCATCAATTTATGTGACTATATGTAGAATATTAGAACCAATGTACGAGAAAGCTTCACTCTCGGGTTTGAATATTGCTTAATAGGTGGTTATAGTTTCTTGCCTTATGTTGGCTTTTATTGATTCACAGTCTTTATGTACTGCCTGGGCAGAGTTTCACACTCAATCATTTACATTTCCAAAGCATGAGACAGCAGACACTGATAAGTGACAATAAGATCCCAAATCTTTCTCTGCTGAGAGAAAGATTAATTTCTGGGAAAGAGAGGAGTTTTAAATCTGAAAAGATCACCAGAAGAACCTTCCATACAAAAGGAATAAAGAGGTCCTCATTCAGGGGTCCCCTTCTGTGACAAATATGGGTGGGGAAAGATATTAATGAGAAGTCCAGTCACCAGGACAAGACTATTAAGCACCTGTCAGCTAATTAGAAGAACCCTGTAATGAAAGAGACACTATAAAAGCTTAGTGCTAGGTAAGCACTGACTTGTTCATTTTCATTCTGCATGTTTATGCCTTTGTAGATCCTTATATCCTAAGCAACCTATTTTGACATTGTTTCTGTGCTGATTTGGCTGAAGTAGTTCTTTTAAAAAAATGAAGACTATGAGGGCCGTCCATCCTTACAAACATGATAGATCTTAAAAGTCAGCGTGCTGGGACAATGCAAAAAAGTTTGGCTTCTAATGCATTGAGCCACAGTTTCCAAAGAATGACGGGCTGTAGCTCTACTTAAGCAGCATGTCTAGTTTGGGAATTAGTAATTCAGGGGCTAAATTCCTAAAGAGGGTAAAACTATTTTTTTTATTTCCTTCTTTAGCTGTGTACAGTCTAGTTGGGAAGATATTTAAACTCCAGGGATGCCCAGGGACTTTATGATAATTTTCATGAAAACTTCTCCTGAGTTAATATATTTAGTATCATTTTAAAGAAGACTACTTAGGCATAGCTTTCTACTGTTCAAGTGCCTACCCAAGCAATTAATGGGAGTTTAGTGTAAGGAATTATGGTGATACAAACAAACAAACAAACGCGTATTTTTATGATAGCCTTTTAAAAAACATAATCTTACAAGAAAAGGGAGTAGAAAATTCAGAAAAGAATAACATCTACTAATCCTAAAGAATATAAAGGTGTTCCTGTTAATGTGTTACAGTGGTTAGTCTCATTTCTGTAAAGCTCAGATAGTTGTTTTTAAGGCAAGTCACTAAATAAAATATTCATTAGAGAAAAATAGCTTTAGCAATAACAGTTTGATTATGAGGAAGAAATTACAGAAAATATGAGAGGAAACAATTTTTATTACTAGCATTTTCTAGTTTGAATCAAATTTCTTCACTTAGAGGCTTTCCTAATAGAATTAAACAATTCAACAAAGCACAAAAATTCAGGCAATCATAGCATTAGAAACAACTAATTAGTAAGCAATTTTATGTAAGGGGAAAGTATGAAGAATTGCACTCATTTCCTTCTGATTGCTTCTCAGGAATGTGCATACTGTGTTTTGGTTCAGCGATCAAAAATGAACCACACAAGAACAAAGTACACTTGTTCCAATGACTGGGAAGCTGAACTTTTTTCACTTACTAAAGGACAAGGAAGGGAAGCAGATATTTCCCCCCTTGCTCTGGTTATTTCTCTATGAAAAAAAAAAATGGACTCTTTCCCTAACAATTCAACATAATTACAGCAAATTACAACAACCTGACCAGAGAAAGCATAGGGGCAAATGGGGAAGCTGCATGGAACCTTTGCTAGCTATCACAAATTTTTGTCTTCAGACTTTCTAAAACAAGTTATATGAGTCTCCATGCTTAGCAGAGCTATGTTAACCGGTGATTAAATCCTATTTCTCTGAATAGTGAAGTTGAATGCTGAAGGCCTACGCAGGAGACCAAACACAGTTTTCTTATACTCGCAACATGGTCTGTGTTTAGATACTGGTTATGCCATAAGAACATGGTTTGTTTAAAAAATTTGATTTATCTTTTTTTGATAAATCCTTTTCAACTTCTTTCTTACTATTGAGCATCATGTACAGATACACTACTGCCGTTCTTGGAAGTACAATGTTTAATGGGAAGAGGAGAAGGGTAAGATAGGAGAGAACTTTTATAAATCTTTTGAATAATCACTGGGGGTGACAAAAACTAAACTTATATTAAAGACATGTCATTGTTTGCGCATGAAGAAAAGGTATAATTTCAAAGAAGCTTTCAGAATAGAGTGCAGCTGCAACTGGTATGCAAGACATGCACTCTATGGTGGTTCGCTGGACCACATTGTCTACAAAACATTATGGAGGGTGGGGTGGAGTGAAGACTCTGTGGTCAGGCTCTGTGAATTATTGCAGAAAATGGGAAATTTATGGTACTATGCAACTGATAAGCTGCATATTTGCTATCCTGGACCAACTGTTCGTCATTTTTTTGGCAAAATGTTATCCTTTCTGCGCACTTTGCTCATTATAATCCCGTTATAATATCAAAACACATCTCTATCCCACAGGTTACCCGTCTCTAAAGTACAACCACCTCTCACTGAGTTTGTGCCCTGACATTTCTTAATTCATAGCTTTAAAAACAAAGTGAGGGAATTTTACACCAATCATTAGAAAGATGTATATGACTAGGGTCACTCAAGCTCCACCTTGAAGACAAAAAATAATAAAAATATGGCTTAAGAAAGGGGGAATGTTAGGGAAGATATCATTGTGAACTTGTCAGGGAAGGTACAATTGCAGACTACCTCTTACTCCTGCGATCAGTCAATGGGCTGTGTCTCTTACCCCCCACAAAGGGATGACTTTGGGGAAGATCTGGACTATACCGAGTGTTTATTTGAGGAAAGAAATTTCTATATGGAGTTGCTTTATGATTTTCTGTGCTGTGTGATTTGTAATCTCAATACTTGCACATGCTTTTGCAGACAGACTATTCATCTCTGGCAATCTATAAGAACCTGTACTTCTGTTTCTTCAATAAACTGCACTATTCATGTTGACAGCCACAAAGGTTTTGACCATAGAGTGCAAATAGACGTGAGGTGCAGTGTGTCATTAGTGAATCCAGAATCGTGAGAGTTCAACTACATTGAATGCGAGCGGGCTGATAGTGCCAAATTGGACATCACTCAGAATCTAAACCTAGCTGCTCCCAGCTTCTCCGGTATCTGAGGACAAGCTGGAATGCAAGGGTGTTTATTTTCTGGCAAATCACTTTACCTTTTAGCGCGACAGTATCCATTACACATAAGCAAGAAATATTATTGCCACCTTAAATAAATTCTATATATCTAAAAACATCCCCTTAAAATTACATTTTTCTAGCCTTACATAGACAAGTGTAGATAGTGAAAAAAAGAAATTGTCCGATAAGGATGCTTTTGCATCCTATTTTTTGTCTTGAATAAGGAAAGAAAATGAAGAATGGTTGGAAAGTAACTCTCAAAGCTACTTTCAAAGTGTCTGTGGTATAATACAATTAATTGTTCATCTTTGCAAAGACCATCAATGTTTTTACTAGGGCATCTATCAGATAATAAGTTATTTAATAAAAATGTACTAAACATGTTTGAGTAGCAGAGTTATATACTAGCAACAACATTAAAGTGGTGAGAACTCAGATAGCATGTTCTCCTTAATGGCTCTTTTTCAAGCACGATGGGACTGAAAGATCTGGAGAAGGTAAAATAATTATGCTTTAAAAGAATAAATACACCTTCTCTCAAAAGTAGTGCTCAACAGTGAGAAAAATTGCCCAGAAGATTGTTCCATTTCTTATGAGTGTCTGTGATCCCAACTCACTCAGGAAATTTGTTAAATATACAGAAGACTCCGGACTTTATTGGTGTTTCGGTCAACGGAATAAAAATAGTATATTAACAAAGTTACTTGTTGGTGTCTCTATCTCTAATAAAACTTTCTCAATATAAAACATGGTGTAAATGTATCAAATCAATAGTGCTAGAAGGGTACTCTGGTTGTATTTCATGTAACTAGAAAGGAAAAATATCACCAGAATAAAAATACATGTAAAATCGAAAGACCAGAACCAATTAAAAAGTTTTGTTACTTATCAAAGTCAATGTTCTTTCTGAAATTTAACAACAAAGTTAAATGAATGAGATCTTTATTCTAACAAAATTGATTTCTGCAATAAGGTGTGAAATTTATTATTTCTATCTTTTGGCTTGAATGTGATATATGACATCAAACAACCATTTAAGGGAGTAAAAAGTCTGCATTTTGCTAACTGTCTTCTGAATTGTTGAGTAAGAAGGCTTACTGGATAAACAAGCTCTATGTTTAGAGAAAATTGTTTCACTCCGCATTATGGTCACTGCACATAAACCGTGTAACTCTCACATAAATACGTGAATACTCCTAAACTGACATTTGCTCAAACTTCATTAAAAACCATCTTTTTGTTAGACAGTAAAACCATGTAAGATGTAACAGTGTGACACATATGTGTTAATACAGATATTTCCAACAAAGCATAGCAATGATCCGAGCACAGAGCCTTTAAAATTTTGCGAGCATTGAGCTTTCTAAAAGGATCTGGTACTGGTATTACATGTTTTATTAGTGAAATGTAGGACCAAAAGAATGAATCATTAAAGAAATTATATTAAAGAGGGACCAAAAATTAAAGGAGGCCTAATCCAAAGTCTATTATAATCTATTGGATTTTTTCACAGTTTGCAGTTGTAATTACATGAGACTATAGTGGTATTTGGTCAGCAGCAATACAGAAGTGGATTTTATTGCTGCTGCTCAATAAACAATGGTGGTGTGTTGATAGGATGCACTGCGTGCTGCTCATGTACCTGAGGCATGTTGATGTGACATGGTCTCTGTTGACTCATTCCTTTGACCAGCATGTTCAATTAATGTAATTAAGACATATTGCATTAAAATAGTTGTTTCTAATGAACTGTCAGTCACTAAGAGATTGTTTTGAACTGTACATACAAATACATTTATGTATACAAAAAACCCCATATAAAACCAAAGAAAAAGGTAAAAACAGTCAGGGATTTTATTATGTTAATACGAATGAATGCCAAATAACTAGAAGTTAATATCAGGTGTTTATTCAGCTGTGAGGCATGGGATGGAGAGAGCAGGGGAGGAGAGGGGAGTAGTGAAGAGGAATGATGAGTGATAACGCAGTTAAGCAACTAATGAAAGTGAAGCTGGTGTTTCAATGATACAAGTATTTTCTTCATTTCTGTCATCATTCTAGCTGAAATCTTTAGTATTATGTGTACACATTTATCTTTTTCAGTAAAAAGTTTTTTTTGCAGGGAGCAGCAGCAATTATTTATGACACTAAAAACTCTGGAAAGAGACAGAAAGAACTATCCTACAAACAAACCCCAATACACCCAAATTCATCCTCCTGAACATCAGACACTAGAGATATTGCATTTTGGATTTAGCTCTAGCCTCATGACGTAATGCAGATTTGAAAAGGATAAGTAACCCATTGGAGAAATTCCTCTCTCATAGACCATGGAACTTGTGCAAATATGATCATATTTAAATGCTTATGATTAGGAGGATTGGATCTGCATCCGTGTGTTGCTTACAATGAAAGATGAAGGTAAATTACAATGTATTCTTCACCCTGAATTTGCACAGTTAAACAGAAAGAAACTGTAGAAACACAATAGGCTGTATTCTTTAAAATATTTCACAGCATCTGCTGTCAGTTCTGGTCTTACTAATTAAGAACTACATTGCATAATTATGACTTGTCCTCTGGATTTGACTATACTGATGATAACCTGGAAACATGAAGTCATTCCAACATCAGGATGCTTGTTTTTCAGCTGATAGATACTGAAAACCAAAACATCTGTTGATAAAAATGACAGTTACTCTGTCCTCTAAACAATGTCTCTATTAGAAGAAAAGGATTATGACATTAAATGAATTACTTCCCTCAAGTTCAGGAGGGATTTGAAGAAATGGTCATTTATCTGAAACTAAGATAAATAATCTCTGACTCATAAAAGTGTTGAAGAATTACATTTTGTACAGAACTTTGCTTCCGTGAGATGTGTCATGGAAATAAATACGTACTTTTCTCCTCTTTTCTTGCAGTGTGATTTAAGAAGATATACCAGTCAAATTAAAGGGCAGAAACAACAATGAGAGGCATTAAAACAGTAGATATTGTTATTTCATTTGTGGTAAAATAATTGAGAGACTTATTTTCATTCCACTTTGCACAAATAAGTATATATTTATAAATGCTTGGAGCCAATTAGTTTAACTTCAGCAAAATGTTTTGACCTAGTTAAGAGGAAGGGAATGAAATCATTGTTCAACAGGCATAAATAACATTACTAATTGGACTCATTTTGCAAAGTTAAGCAAATCAGATTCTCATTACTGAATCTAAACCAGCATGCTAAATAATACATTTTTTTCATAGTCTTTTTTTCCATAGGCTGTGAATCGGTGAACTAAACCCTCGTATGTTGTTTAGTCAGATCATTTTATCTCTGCATTTATAGAAAATGTATGCATTTCTCTAACAATTCACTAGGCAAATGATTTTTAGACAACATGAGAAGTAATCGATAAATGAATTAATTGTAGAAAACCACAACTTTTGATTACTTTGTCCATTGTCAACTTTTACTCATCTTCTAACATGTTTTTCTTTCTTGCCAAAGATCCTTCTTTATTTCTGGAATCTCTCTCTGGGCTCTGAGTTTTCCCTTAGTGTATTCCCTGGTAGAATTTTGCATGTTCCCTTTTGATGTAAACAACCATTCCAAGCTCAGAGGGTGCATTATCAAGTGTAACGGGAGAGGTCTAACAATGTGTGTGGACCAAGAATTAGAGCAGATTTCAGACACCTTTAACAAGATTTAGGCTGAATGACAGAACCTGTGTTTGAAGTCATGTACACAAACCATCTCTCCAATGACAACAGGAAATGTCCGTCTGTTACAGACTGCAACATTCTCCAGATATTAAATAGTGCTGTTCATGTGCATGAGCCACATGAGACAGAACACACATTACTAGATGTGCCTAATAGTATGAGAATTAGTCCAGAATTCTTTCTAAATTTTACCCAGTAACAATTTTGACGCTATTTTATGTACTGAAGTTTCTGAAGTAGAAACAGACCTTTATACCAAATAGATAAATCTTGCCTACTAACCTCCAGTATCAATGACTCTTGTATTAACGGATCTGGAATTGTGCAAATTATGGAGGAACAAGCAGCTGGTGTTCCACCCATATTATTCTGTAACTCTATAGCCCTAGTGCCCTCCTGGGAAGTGGAAGGTGTAAAGGTGAGTCTCTCTTCACGTGAAGAGGTCTCTGAAAGAGTGTCAGATAAATCCCTTGCAGAATATGCAATGATCATACAGGTGTAGATAAAATTTCACCATCACCACCATTTTAAAAGCAAAATAATTACAGCTGCATTTTGTCAAGGACCTGATGTTGCTGATGGATTAGTTGTACTCAAAGTATATCTGGCAGATGGGAACTGTTAAACAAGTTTCTTGAATCTAATGAAGTTTTTGAAGGAAGTGGGCACTAGGCCAGAAATTTTCCCTGTTTCAAAAACAGGGATGCAGGAGGCCAAAAAATTCTGTGCTTGCATGGGTAGGTGCCTTATGGAAGTAGAAACCATGAGCTTTATGGAACCTCTTTCTCTGTTTGGAACATTAAAATCTTCTAAAATAATGGTTTGAATCTGACCTTATATTTTTAAGGGTGAGTCTCACTGGTGATTGGCAAGGACTCACACTGCTGATTAATTTTCCGGATTTATCTCATATGGGTTTTAGATGAGAGTCTATCAATGGGGTGTGTGAAGCTTATTCATGGTTATGGCACAGCTGAGATTTGTGTAACAATAAGAAAAGTCTCTCAGTATTTGGAAGATTGAACTAATAAAGTTAAGTGCTATTAACATGTAGCTAACATTGAAATGCTACACAGAAATTGAGCTGAAACAACTCTTCTCACTATGTTGGTAGCTGTGAAAACTTATGATTGTTTCCTGGGGAGGTGGACTTTAAACTGAGTCCAAGTAACTCTCATCTTAATGCAAAGATGACTAAGAATCAAGCATAGTCATTCCTAATCGTAAACAAATCTGGGCAAAAAATAAACTCAAGGTAATGTAACGGAAGTACCAAATTTAGCCAAAGGTAAAAAAGATCAGTTTAGAGCTAGAGACAGATGTCCTCTTGCAGAAGGCACAGCAGAAACTCAAAGTGCTTCTTGATTCTCCCCATGAAGCTCTTTGTTTCACAGGATAAAACTTACTCTTTGGACATTGAAATTGTAATTCTTAATTTAGATTACAACGTCACTATGCTAAGAGACTATCTGTAAACTTACAACTGACATAAAACCCGATGTCTTGCTCTCATTTGTGGTGTGTATTTACAGATTTTGAGTTTACAGACTTATTGAAATCTATAAGAAGCATTCCAGTGACAGTTGATCAGATACAGACCAGACCACTAAGCTTTAATTTTAGCAAGCTACTACAATATGACTGATACTTATATGCTTTTTATATGGAGGAGCAATAAGGAGCATTAATTCAAGTTAACTTTAAAAATGGATTAATTATGACAGATAAAAGTGTTGTGCGTGCACTCATTCAGAATTAAAGCAGTCCCAGCAAAATTTTCATCAATTCATTTTCAAAACAGGTTAAACTAAATTAAATCAAGGTCACCTTAGTTCTTAATAACTGACCAGCCAAGCATTTAGCACTGTTTAACTGAGCTCTTTAAATATACGTCTCATGTTAATGAACAGTATTCCTCCAAGTCTCAGTGTAGACAAGCCTGCCGAGATTCTGTCTCCAAATATTTCTTTAAAAGTCAGCTTCAGAATAGTGGAATGACTAACACCAAGTTGTCCAAAAGCTGGCATATGCAGCCTCACAAATGTGAAATGTCAAGACGATCATGTGTGTCCACAGAATGGAGGCTGTTCTACATGGACTCTTGCAGACAGCCATAGTGCACAGCTTATCCTGCTTTCATGGTGAACTCTTGTACTGCAGAGTGACGAGCACCATGAAAAATCTTACTGAATGAGAATATCCTGTGTAGTACACATCTCTTGTAAATGAAGGAGCACAGACCTTTCACAAAAAAAAATAAAATTGACACTATCTATAAATGAGAGCTACTTGTCCTGAAGTGATGAAGGTCTTTCATTCTCTGTGGAGCATTGTGCATTATTTTTCAAGTATTTCAATGCTTCAGTTTTGTAGAACAATACCAAAATGTTTGTACTTTACGAAACTGACAAAACCTGCAACTTCAGAATAATGAAAAAGATCATATTTTCCTCCAAAAATTTAAAATATTTCAGAATCAAGTCAAAAATAAAGTGATCTCATTATATTTCATATTAATGATCCATGGGAAAAATCTTACACATTGGACTGCTGACAAGTTTATGTTCCCTTAACATCAAGGAAAAATACTTGGTCTTTCAAAAGGCTTTCATACCAAATATCATATTAAATAGATCTTTCTGCCTCTGCAGATTTGGAAATCATCTTTGCATTGGAAAATACGTTATAGGTAGACAGAAAGTACTAAGCAATAAAACAACCTTACACTAATAAACTAATCGCCATATGCTAATACAGACATGTAATGAATTCATCCACTGATGTTGCTGAGATTTTCATGTGATGATCACTATATGTCATTGCAAATCTGTTGCTCATAATATAATAAATGATTCCTCTTTATATTAAAAAACATCTGAGAACCCGCATTGTGCTTTATCACTGCAGAAGCAAAGGAAAAGTCTATCTAAGGAATGCTCTCTTTTTTAACAAAAGTGCTAGCAGAGTGTGTTCGTGTAAATGATGTTCCAACTCTGATTAAATATAATTTCACTTTTCCCAGAGTAAACTTCTTTGACTAGATGGGAAGTATGGAAGTTCTCATGTCCAAAAAAGTTTTAACTCTCCAATAATATTTGAGGGTAGATGCATGAATTAGGAAAATTCATTTATGACACATCTGTTTACAAGGAAATTAGCACTAGTAGTTTGATTTCTCTTGACCTTGAGAATAATCTACACATTTTTCTAATTTAATAAAGAAATTTATAGAGGATTAGTATCAATCTCAATATTTCTCACTTTCCATGCTCTTCCATCACCATCTTTCTTTAATTCTACCACATTTGCACATCTGTCGGCTTAGACAATAGCACAGTAAAAGTATCAATTTCTTCAACTAACAGTATGACAGAAGCAGCATGCATTGTTTCCTGAGTTTTCAGCCACGAGGACAGTTTCAAGCTAATTGCAATAAACATAATCAGCTTTTGATTAATTTAGAGTTGAATTTGTACCCTCCTCAAATTTTACCTCGAGTCCGAAAATCTGTTTCAGTGTGCTTGCAAATACATTTGTTATAAGATGTCAGAAAAAAATAATAAAATAAATCAAAAAAATCCCATTTTTTTATAAGATAGAAGGGAAAAAAAAGTATTTCACATTTTTTGTGTGTGGGTGAGTTTCAGTCTGGGTACAGGTGTCATTTTTTATATTTAGGACAGAAGAAAGAGGGGGAAAGAATTCCAATTGTAACTGCTTGTAGGTCTGCAGTGAAATTTAATGTATACTATACATAAAACTATTGTTTATGAAAGGTATAGTGCTGCTTAAAATTCTGTTTATATGTGGATCATTCTAAAATTGAATATCTATAGAGCTTTTTAAACTGCTTATTTTTCTTTATCTGATTGCTTTTTAATATCAGGGAGAAGTTGAAGGACTGATCAAAATCTCAGCACATGTGAATCTACTCTATACCACTTTTGAAAGTTGAAAGATTTACTATTTACATTTTTAGATTAGCTCAGAATGTGTAAATCCTTTTCTACTTCAATTCATCAGCAAAAGTATTAGCATTCAGTGCACTGAGGAAAATACACCAGCTTCATCTGCAAATAGAATAGGCAAAAGCTATCAAGTTCCAACTCAAGTGTACACAACCTAGGATTTGGTTTCAACTTTTAAAGTCTCAATTTGAACAAATACCGAAGAATAACATTCTTAAAGATGTTCTTTGATGTTCTTCCAGAAACCTTTCATCTATTGTCTGAAAACTGGCTTATACTTTTCAGTGGACAAAGAATAGTTGGAAAATACTTACATAGTAAGTTCTGTTTGCAAAACCAGTTATGAAAACTGTTGTACAGAGTTGCTACAATCTGGGAAACATCCAGTCAAGAATAATTGCCCAATGATAATGTACAATTAAATTAATCGATCGCAACAATTACTGTAAATGTAAGCCACAGCAGCACAATTTTTAAATTATGTAAACTTTGCAGGAGTGTGATGCGCAGGAGAAGGTCCACTGGCATATAAGTCTTAGTACATTCCTGTTTTACAATAAATTCGGAATTTTGCTCCATAAGAAAATTCTTTTCTCTCCTGACAAAATCTTCAGTTTAACTTACTGGCTATTTAGCCATACTACTGGCCATTCTACTTCTTATATATGAATTCTATCTTAATAAAAAGATTACTTTTTGCTATCATATATTCTACCTTCTTTATCTATCAGTTAACAACAGAATCATTAAGAGCAATTAAAATCTATATCTGACTCTATAACTCTGTATTCCTGGTTTAAAACAGAAAAAAAAAAAAAAAAGAGTTAAGTTATTCTTTTATATTTGTAGCTACCCTTGTACAATAGTATTGTGAACCATGTGTGCCAATATTTTCATAGAAATACACACGCTAACATTTTGATGCTGGATCTTAGCATTTCATTTGCGTTTTCTCTTCCTTGATGTCAGTGTTCTATACTTGTTTTATATTTAGCTACCTTTTTAATTATTATTCAAATATTTTAAGTTTATGCATACGAATAAATATTTCTAAATAAATAGCTACATATAACTACACATATTATGTATTTTGTATCATGTATATAAGACTCAAAAGCATCTTATAGTAAAAGAGGTTAAAAAAAATTATATGCACCAAAACAGTCTGGATGATTAGAAGTGAAATTCTTTCCTCAGTAGTTTAAGTCACAAAGTTGCACTGAGAGTATCCGTGTTAATACTTGATTCAAATTTTCTGTATCAACCAGTTACATCTTACAGGTGAGATTAAAGACCTGTCTATCCTTGTCTATCTTGAATCAGTACAGTTATACTAAAGCTACAGCGGTTAGTTTATACTAGTCAAGAATCCGAAACATATCTTTATTTTTACTGTAAACCAGGAAAAAAATGGAGCTAACTGATAATACAATGCAGGCAAATTTCTTCTTAAGATGCCCTATGTTTGTTTGCCTTTTTTTTTTGCTGGAGTGGTGCATGTAGGGTGTGAGAGTGGGGAGAATTGGTGCAGAGGGCACACTGTGATGGGTGACAACATGACAGTATTGTCACTGACAATATGACAATGTGAATATATTTCTCCTTAAGTGATTTTGTTATGGAACAGATTTTCTATGAGAAGCATATGCTTGTTTTAAATAATGCAGTGTCAAGTTAATTACATATAAAACAATTAGCTGAAAAAAAGTTCAAAAGTTTAGAAAGTTGGTAAAGTAGTGCCATTTCAGAAAATCATTTTCCAAAGGAACAATACTTATGGATTTGATTTACCTGGCTTTCCTCACATGTTGTCCCCTAGACTTGAATGAGAGATGTGAAAAGACTGCAAGAGTGATCTCAATAAAGGAAAATCATGTACCTGATGTCAAGTTGTGATGTCGTGGAGCTTCTTTTGCTGGTGGGACTCCTAGAGGACAAAACACAGATGATAATTTAATCTTCAGTTTCAGGTCAAAGTATTTAAATAAATTTCACTAAGAAACGTGCTAATTTCTCAGAATCAACTCACAGATAGGAATCTCAATAAATCTGACTTTTTTTTTGGTGTGAATTTCCTAGGAAATTATTTAAACATGGAAATTTTATGCCTAGAAAACCATAAAAACAAACTACTTTTAGACACAAGTTTAGCAAGCCAGTTAGTACAACTTACTGTTATCCTCTGAGGTTTCAGGACTTCAACATACAGTGTTTATATACAAGTCACTGTCACTAACCAATGTAGAGAATACATTTATGTCTTAGGCCACTAATTTAATAGATTAGTGCAGTTTATTATTATTAATTATCTCTAGAGTTATAACAGAAACCATTTTTCTGTCTACATATTACTGTAGGGAAATAATCAATGCAGTGCAGTGTCCACGAGGACCTTGCAGACAGGCTAATGCTGTATCAGCCAGGGAGCATCACAGGCAAGGCACCAGTGAAGCCAGATTGGACATGCCAGTATAATTCTTGACACTCAATAGTCATCAGATAACCAATATACTGGCAATTTATGCACAATTTCATCATCTTGGCTTACTTGCACATACTTAAAAAGACTATCAAAGCCACTTGAACCAATCCCACGAAAAAGACTATTGTTCACATTTTCACTGATGCTTGCAGAGATTTTCATCCCTTTATTACCTTTGTTTTTTTCATCTTTCACATGTTTCTTCTCAGTTGGTTTTTCTAGCAAGGAAAAAATAGCACAGTTCAAGCTTCATAAATTGATTACTTAAATGGATTACTACCTAAAGTTTTTTTCAAGCAAAATTCTTTGAAAATTAAGACGAATCTTTTAGGGCCTATTTGAAATAGCAATACATGCAAAATTGTAAACTCACAGTATTTTTATTGTGATCTTCTACATATACATGCACACACAGAGTAAATTCCTACCTTCTTTTTCTTTAGCTGTCTTTGTTTTTTTCATGGCTAGAAAGATTTTCAAGGAAACAACATTAAATGACAGACATCAGAAATACAGGGCTTTTGCAATAGATGCATTGCACAAAGCTAATCTGCCTAGTAATTCCCCTGGAATAAGAGCTGTGGTGAATGTGTCTCATGGCATGTATACAATCTGTCTAGTGTTACAACAGTGGCTGCAACCCTTGGTGGCGGTCACAGTTCTGGGCTTGCTTTTTTTTTTTTTAAATTTTTTGAATATTGCTGGTTGCAGAGTAGCTTGGGAACTCCTGATGATGGCTTTAGGCAATAGAATATTGAAATTTCCTAACTACTGTCAGCAATCCCTAATTATTGGTGGCAAAAATGCAACAGGGAAGGATCCCTCTTGCTGTTGCCAGCTTTTTACCCCCTTTCCTGGAACAATCTCTGTTATCTGAAACAAATAAACAAAAAAAACCCACCCTGGAATATGGAGCTAGATGGACCTTTAGAACCATCAAATGTGATCATTCTGAAGTCCTGCAGTAGTAGATTCTGATTTAGTTTATTTAGTTTATTTTTCTGATTGTACATTCACTTAGAACATGTGCTTTTCTTCTTTTTGGCATCCTTTTCCCCAGCCTGCAAACACAGACCTTTTGTCTGTGACTCCATTCAGCAAGGCAGATTGAAATTAAGTAAAGCGTATCGCTTCAGGCATCTGAGCCTATTGCAGTATTCCCTGTTGACTACGGCAGAAAACTGGCCGGCTGTCTTCGAATTGTTCATTTTCACTTCATATTGTCCAACCAGTTGTAATAATGCTTTGGTCAATGTCTTCTGGTGCACGTGCTATCTGATTAACACTAGCTTGCTCAGTGCTAATCACCTGTGTCTAGCTCACCAAAACATGCTGCAGGAAATGAACAGTGAAAATAACATAATCAGCCAAGCAGAATAGTCTTTGATACAGAATTGCACAGTTGTAAGGTTGTCAGTTTACCATTACAGATTTGCATTAGCATTTTTTGTTGTTGATGAACAATATATATTAATCAGCACTAGCATGTTCATTAATTCTTTTCATTGAACATTCCAGAGAAATATAAAATTTACCTGTTGTTGAGATTTCACCTGTTGTCTCTCCAGGAAAATAATCAGAAATTAAAAGGAAGGAAGGAAAAAAAAAGGACATGAGGTTCAGTACTATGTTTTTTTCATGGCAAGAAACCATTTAAATAGATATTGTCTTTCATCTGCAACTTTTCTGTAGGATATTAGTTTGCAAAGAAATGTGCCTTAACAATAAGCATGTACACAGAATTTCACATTGAAAGCTTAGAGTCGCACTCTTTGATGTACTATAATCCAGCATGCAATGGTTCCTATAAATGCAAACACTGTGCCAATCAAAGCTTTCCAGCAAGCAAATACTTAGAGTTATTTTTGAATGTACATTCAAGGTTATAGCTGACTATGCTATTTTCCAAAAAAATGTATTCAGTTTAATTGTTCCCTCTCTTTTATTACCCTCTACACATCTCGACGAAGACTGACATTGACCTTCAATAGTTGGCATTTACCCCTGCATAACTGTTTCTCCTTGCCTTGTAAGACTAAAAGCTGTTGAGAGCTGGAAAGGTTTTGACTACGGCTTTGCATAGCACCTAGCACAAAAGAAGCGTGTGTCCCCATGCTATTGTAGTACTAATAATTAATGATAATTGATCAAGTAAATATGATAGGAATTCCCTGGTGTAACTAATAATTACTCTGTTAAAATCAAAGGAACAAATTAAATTGTGAACAAATTAAATCCTGAATCCAAGAATTATTTTAAGTATCACTACTTCATTAGTCCCAGGTTTTTTTCAGAATACAATTTAAAGAAAGAGAATGACCTTACTATTCCTTGACCTTAGAGATGGATAAACCAGGAATATGCTCACAAAATATTTTAGGGTTTCCTTTGATTGAATTATCTCTACATTTTCTTCATGCTGAGTTTTGGCTTTAGATGAGCATGAGGTTCTACAGCTCACATCAAGGTGAAAATGTTTCAGTCAATACATTCTCAACAGGAAGACTGAGGAATTAATTATAATTTTCACTAATGCATCCCAGGAAACTTTCATTCAGGTCTTTGTTCATAAGGAGACTCATAAATGTCAGAGCTCAATACTTGGGCATCACAGGCATTCAGCAAAGGCCAATTTTGCTGCTATTAAACGCTAACTTGTTTAAATCCTTTAATATTTACATTTCTATTACGATCATATTCATACTTGCAGAAAGCCAATACAATACTGCATCATGACCTATGGATAAATATCTCTTCTCATTGTCAGAAGAAAAAAAAAAGAAATTTGTTTGAGGCAGGAAATCTAGGAAATAGGTTCATACTCTCAATCCCTAACTGAGATGCTGTCTGAATGAGGGATCCGAACTGGCCAAATTATATGCATATATCCTAAATTAGGATTAATGATTGATTCCCTTAGACAGCAGGTATTAGAACACTGTTAACCTGAAAAGTCTGACCCTCTGGTGTCTGTAACATAAGGACCATTTCCTCTCAGTGCATCAACAAACTTCCACTTACTCTTAGGGCTTCGGAAAATACTTTACCTCTATCATGGGATTTCCTTTATAAAACTAAAAGAAATAGAGTTTGGCCAATGTGTTGTTTTTTTTTTCTTAAAATACCAACCCACATATTCTTTGTGTTGATTGCAAAATGCAGTTTGGCATTACTTCTTGCATGAGGAAGATATGCCACCAGTTTTGTTCTCTGTTCAAGGCAATCTCCCACAATTTGAGAGTCTAGTCAGTATGCAGGGAATAAATTCTGAGTTTCATTGCACGTTCAAATTTGATATAGGATCAATTGCTGTCAAAGACACTCTTGCACGCTAAAACAGAAATAGTGAAAAATAAGATAGTTTACTAATTGGTTTTATAATTGCAGGGCAATTCACTTGGCAGGTTACTATACAAATGTATTTGCTGTTTATTTGGGGACTTTTCAAAATCAGCCTTTTATTTCTGTTTATAACCTGTCATTCAGTTAATGATACAATCTTTCTACTGACTGAAATCACATTTACTTGTACAGTAAGACTGCAGAGGTTACAAACTGAATAAATCCAGCCCAGGATAAAGGTATGGATTTATTTTACATTCCTACTAGAATTGAACTCCAAAATTAGTGAGCATTTTGTGTCTGTGTCTACATCTCAGACTGAATTACATGACAGCTATGTTCATATTATGGCAAGTATACTTTACACTTGACTGCGAAATATATGAAGCAAAGCTGTATAGAGCTCTAGAAATGAAGAAGGCAGTGATCCAACTAAGTGTTCTTCTTTCTGTGGAAAAAAGTAATTTAAAATAGTTGGCTCTGATGCTTAAAATCTTGAACTAGGTCTATTTAAGGATAGTTAGCTCAAAATATGCAGTGTAAACACAATTTTGTATGTGATCATAGATCTGTTTGTAACTGTTTTTTTCTCTTTTTTTGTCTTTTCTTTTTCTAAAGCCACTGTTAACCTTTCTACTAGTTTCAAGCAGCAGGACATACATTCAAGAATGTGGTACAAACCTCCCTCTGCAAAGGTCAAGGGAAAACATCTTGGCAGTTGCTTATGTTCACAATATGTCAGGGTAATATAGCTCGATCAAAAAAAAATATATAGACAGTGATTTTAGATTAAAATGATCCTTATTGTAGTAAAGCATGAGGAATCAATCACTTAAATTCTGATGGTTAATAGTAGAGAGTGCCATCAATGGGTCTCTAAGATAAATCAGCTCAGAGAACATAAAATGTCAGTGAATAGATCCAGTGAATACAGGACTGAACAAATACGAATATTAGAATGGAATAGAGGAAAATTTACTTAAAATACTGGCAAAAAATGGAAATAAACCCACCACTAGCTTCAGAGGAAGTAATAATTTTGCAATAACAACTTTAAAACTGAACACCGGAATTCAGGATTGCAAGAGATCCTTCAGTGTACATTTCAGATGCTTCATGTTCCCCCTTTCCCTTTGGAGATGGGATTCAGAGTAACACTGTATCATCTGACAGGTGTCTAAGAGCAGATATTCATCTTGTTTAACCTCAAGTCCCTAACATAGGAGCCTAATTTAAGAAACTTAATGAAACGAATTTGCCTTGCATTGTCAGCTTCTGACCTGGAGCAGGAAGAGGTCTGCATTTCATGGGGCTAGACCTCGGTTTTGGATAATCTTTGTGGGTTACTTTGCATCAGAATAACACGTGGGTTAGTCTTGATGTGCCAAGCACAGTACAAAAAAAAGAAAACAGATTCTGTGCTAAAGAGGCTACAACTAATTAATCTGTAAAGGTCAACATTTTTACAACTCAAAACATACAATGTAAACACTATCCTTATGATCATTGCCTGACCATGATTTGCAGTATGCAATTTGTAATGATTTACCACAATCAGCATAGACCCCAGTTTTTATCTATTCAGAAGTCTTGCTGACCTTAACAAGGATGTCATTTCACTGGAAGACTTTGTTATGCAAGAAATTCCCCTTAAATCCTCTTTAAAACTCACCTAAAATGCAAACAATCCCTTCTCTTCCCTAATTTAATTTAGTTTTATATTAAAGTAGGAAAAAAATAAACATATTGAAACAAGGCCAAGAACATCCTTAGTGAATTAATGAAATGTCATTTCCAAGTGGTAAAAGGAGTAATGAAAATGTTGTCCAATTCAGTTACATGCCATTGTGTTATTTTTAATAAACAATATATTTGCATAAAGACAAACCATGTGTCTACACTCATCTAAAATCACCAGAGTATCAATTATGCTACTAGCATAATTTACTTTATTTTAGAAAAAGTAAAAATTATAAACATGGTTTGAGCATCACAGTTTCGCAATATGAAATTATAAATATACTTAGTTTTGCTGTGTTCAGCTGTTACTAAGCAAATGAAGTACAAGAGTATCTGTAGTATAAGCAAGAAAATAGCAGTATCTAACATGCCAAAATTGCAAAAATGCAAATTCAGACAACATGCATCTGAGAAGAAGGTTTATATTCTGTAGGAAACAAGAAGTGACACATACTCGCAGTGTTTTTTGGTTTCACTGGAGAGTGAAAAGAGAGAAGAAAAATGGTCAGAACAGTCAGGTGCAGCATACTACTGTTACGGTGGAAAATGGCTTTATTTGTTCTATGTATTTGCTGCTTATTAAAATATAAGTTTTAGTAATTTCACAGTAATTAATAACAAACTGATAATGGATAATAATAGTGGGGATGTTCTCATCTACACATGATAATTGCTGTGCTACAGTTAAGGATGAATAATACTAACAATGAGAATTTTAATTCTTCCCTTATTTCTTTTCGTGGAGAAGACATTTTTTAAATCCATGGTGCTTGCTTCAAAGTGAAACTGAACAGTCCTGCTTCTGTTACCTGCAGTAATTTTGCTCTGTCTTCTACAAGTGAAGCTGCTTAGGAGCTCTGATATGCAGAGACATTTATCATAGATGAGGGATAGTGTCAGATCGTGATCTGAATAGTACATGGTAAAATATCTGCTAGGGGTGAAAATTTATTGCTGGTCCTGAGAAGTTGACTCATACAGGAAGACTGAAGACCAACTAAATGAGAGATATTCACAAGTAATTAGCAAAATGAAGCCATTTAAAGCAAGCACTTTCAGAAAACAGTTCAAATTCTTTGCTGACATAACTTTTTTGGCATCAGTTGAATTACAGAAGCAGAAATTTGACCTTTGATACAAATATCTTCAGAAAATGGCAACTGGCATTGCAAATATGTACTGTGATACCTTAGCTATGGTATGACACATCAAGATCATGATATACAGAGCACAGGGCCATGATTTTGACATTTGTCATATGCAATTGTATTTTGCAGCTTCTTTAAGTAACAATTTTGAAAGTAAATGAATTCACAAAATGCATGAGTTTACCTGGTTTTATAGGAGAAACATCTTTTTCATGTCTGGCTGTTTCATGCTCTAGATAAAAGAACAGCATAAAAAAAAATTGCCATATTGTTTTCAAGTATTTTGTATGAGTTTTCTGGTTTGTTGTTTTGGGGTTTTTTTTGGTGGTTTGTTTTGTTTTGTTTTGTTTTGTTTTTAACTAAGGATTGCACGTATATTTTTCAGGAATAAACATCCATTTTCTCTTGCTTCATGCTGTTATTTTGGAAAAAAAAGACACACAACTAGTTACTAACAGATTATCCAGTGTGGGATCTGTCACAAAATAGCGAAGTTCAGTAGTGTTGCACATCACTCTAGACATACAGCTACTGTTAATGTTACTAAGAGTTACACATGCATATTAAGAAAGAAGTCAGTTAAGAGCCGCTCCTCTTAATTTTTGAAATGTGATATGTATCTACTTTGTGTTCTTGTTATTTGAGAGTATAGAGCAAACTCAGCAACCATTCTCTCGACCTTTATATCGTTTATTCAGACATGAGCTGAATTCCCAAAGTCTCAAGTGCATCCTGTATCATATAAATAAATTATATCTAACCGTGGAAAATTAGAGAACTAGCATTCCTTGGTAGGCAATGCATTTTTTTCCCTGCTGCTCTCCTTTCTATTTCGTAATTATTACTGGAGAAAATGAGAATTTATGTTAGGTTGCTGGAAATGGAAAATATTAAGAAGATTTGTTTTAAAAAATAAGGTCTAGAACTACATAATTTATACAAAAGTCACACCTGCTTAAAAGGAATTGAAAAAACCCCACACCATAGATCTGATAGCATAATAGCAGCTATGCCAAATGCATGTCAATAGGAGCCACAATACATTTCAGAGATGAAATTGCTCCTCAGCTATGCTGGCTATGCTGGTCTTGTTTCTAGGTGATGATTCCACAGCTAAAAAGCTGTGTATCAGTTTCTTTTTGAGCAACAAGGGCACAAAGGTGGGCTGTAAAGTGGAAGATGTTGAAAATGTGAGTAGCCTCTGAAAAAATGGCAACACGCCTCAGTCCTTCTGCTACTTGATGAATAATTGAACTCCTAGCAAGTATGTTTCCAGGTGAAGATATATGCTCAGAAATGCCAAGATGAAGACATAATAAGGAATTTTAAATGGAAATCAGTTTTATGAGGTGTGAATTAAAACTTATGTCAGTGAAGAGTGATATTTTTCCCATATACGGGCTTTTTTTGATTGTGGCAGTACCTGGAGAATTAACCAAATTTTTATTTAATTTTTTTCTTTGCAGTTAATCTTGCAAGCTGAGGGTAAGAAAGATACAGAAAATTAACAAGTAGGCTGCATAGTAAGTTAATGTATGAACTCTTCTTCAGTTCTTTTCGACTGGTAAAATTTCTAGACGGATAGCAAAATAATACATAGGAAGAAAATGTGATGATGTCTTTGTTTTTACCTTTTTAATTCTGAAGGAGTATTTAGTCTCCCAATTAACTGGGAACTATTTAAAAAGCTTGACATTCCTGTATTAATTATTTTTGTTGAGACTTGTGAAATGGGAAGCATAGAATGAGTTGACAATTGAGCAACTGATTATATTGATTATATCAAATGGACTTCTAAATAGCAATGACAAGACAATATGTTAAATAAAAGTAATGGAAGGCATAGGGATAAAGTCAGTATAATTTTAAGCAAAACTAGAAATTGCTGAAGGAGAGTTTCCATACGTTAAAGTCAAAAAAGCCACATGTGTTTTACAGGAATTTTTATGATTAAGGAAGGTACCACATACTTGCTGACTTTGTCTTGACTACTGAAGACAAAAGAAGGGAAATTGTAATATTTAGATATAAAGAGAACAGAGATTCTACTTTCCTTTTTAACATTCAAATATTTTTATGGCAGTCAGTTCTCAGTTGTTCTTAGCTTCCCCCACTTATGTAAAGATGCACAGTGTTCAGGCCCCTAAAATGTAGGTAGGGTCTAGCACGTTTAGACCTTGCAACTCCCACTAGCTATCAGCTCACAGAATCACAGAATGTTAGGCGTTGGAAGGGACCTTGAAAGATCATCCTGTCCAACCCCCCTACCAGTGCAGGAACCTAGAGTAGTTCACCCAGGAACATGTCCAGGTGTTACAGCAATAATGCAGTATCTTGTCATTCAGCACAGTAACACTTTTGTGTATTCCAGGACTATTTCTCCCCGTGTAACAGTGTAAATCAGAAGTAGCTCCAAACTAGTTAACAGATGATTGGAAATTTTGGATGGATTTGGATGGGATTGCAATGCTATGAACATGTTGGTCTACACTTCTAGTCAGGAGAGTACTAGTCATATCCAGGGGCTAATTCATATCATTATGAAATGTTTGCTGGAGAAAGATGCCAAGACTTACCCACAGTTTGAAGTTGCCTGTTTCAAGTTCAACAGGTATTGATCTGAAAACTTACAAGTTATTTCTGTAGTGGCTTATGTTAAGTTGGCTAATATGAAATGCTGCATTTTCAGTTTGGTTCCAATAAACAGGAAAAAGACATGGCAAGCACATGACTCTAACAAATTTTACAAAAAGTAGTCAAGTCGTGATATTTCTGGCAGTTTTGTTTCCAACCACTGCTAAACCACAGTTTGAGACTTTCAATTTTGCACACAACCTAAGAGTGAAACTTAGCTGATTCTAAAAAGAAAATACAAATTTAAGTGTGACAATCCTTTAAATTCAAAGATGTCATTTATTTCATCTCCAGACTTATTTGCCTGTCAGTGATTGCTAATCCATTAAACTTTCAGATTAGAAATATATTGCAGTAATTTCTCCGATGCTATTAACAGAAACATAATTTATATAGTTTTGAACAAGCTACAACCGTTAATGATCATATAAAAGCTATCAAAAAAGTATTTTTATTGGATAAATAGAGTGCTGTAAAACATCACTTCATAGTAAAATGATACATTATCATGATAGTTCTTGTAGAAAGCAATATAAACCCACAAATAATATGAATGTTCACAATTAGAGACAATCATTCTATTCTGTCAACATCTATTCTGCTACTGCAGCGAAGGAAAGATATGCATGAAATAAGAATAGAAATGAAGTACTAACCAGTACCATTGAGCTTGAAACAAAACAGCATTTTATTGAAAATATTAATCATCATCACTATCATGATCACATCAAATAAAAAACCATTTTTGGTATCATTGACCACGATTTGTCAATCTTTCATTTTATGTTTGGATCAAGGCTATCCACAGTAGAAATCAAGAGATTCATTTCCAGAAATATCCTTCCAAACAGCTTTGTGTTGACTGTCAATGATGATGAGAAATATCTAATTCCTTGAGTGACTCTTCAGGTCTTCTATAATAGTCAATAATACTTGTATTTTTCCTGTCGTCATTATTATTACAAAACCTACATGGCCTAAGTCATAGACAAGACCCAAAGACTTAGAGATTATTTCCAAAAGCTTTTTCTTTCCCACAAGAAGGCCAGTTTAATATACATCCAAGTTCCTAATCCAACTGGTGATTCATCCACCTGCATCGCTCCCTACTTGGGCACTGGTATCTATGCTGTAAATTCAGTCTCTTGAAAGGTCTGAAGTTGAAAAAAAAAAAAAAACAGCAATCCCTTAAAAGGATATTTGGATCATTTCAAAGATCTGATTTACAGCTACACCGTATTTCATTAGCTCAGCTCTGGCAAAGAGGCTGGAACAAGCAGCCCAAGAGCTGAAATATCTTGACCTGGCTTTGTCATTGAAAGACTGTTCTTAGAATGACATTTGTAATTGCCACTGCTGGGTTTGCTCTAAGAAAGTGTTATCAGTCACATATTTCAAAATATTGTAAAGAAAAAAAAAAAAAAGGATTGCAATGCAAATGTGCTACATTGAGTACTGAACATTGTTTAATGCCACTTCTTCCCACCCTCCCCATAAATCAGGAGAGAATGGTTTGTTCCTACCTGACTTCTCAGTAGTTGTCTTTTGCTGTTTAATTTTCTCCTCTGTATTGTGAAAGCAGCATTAAAATTAGAAATTCACACTGTGTTAGCATAGGTGTTTATAACTGGAAAAATATTTCTGTGTGTGGTGTCATACATATGGCTCACAATGACAAAATAAATTCATATTTTTAGCATCATTATCCCACTGTAGCACTGTAAAACAGCACATAAGCATTATGAGTTCTGACTGCATGATAACATCATACTCCACAGAAAAAAAATAAATTACAGGGTCTAATGTCACAACCACTGGAAAACAGCCAAATACCTGGCAGTATCTTTCATGAAGGCACTCAGGTGGAAACTGCATTTTAATAATATATCTGTGATAACTTTGTGAACATCACCTTCCTAGGTGTTTAAGTTCAACAACTTAGATGACATTGTTGCTATACAACAGCTGAGATCTTCTGGTTAGACACTGTCTAACAATATACATGGATGTATCCGTGTGTGTCTACACGCTGAAGTAGGTATAGACAGCCCCAAGAACATGCTAACATGCAGAGGCGCATCCACATGGTACCGTGTCAGTCTCTATGGCAGTTCATGCCTCCTGTTATTGGGCAAGCTTACGTAGATCCATCTGGATATCTGTCACAAAACGTTAGAGTAGGCCTGAGTTTATGCTAACCTCATGAGAAAAGTTGCCCAAGTTCACATGCTTTTGAGGTTCCTGTTGCTTTGCTCAGCAAAGTTCTCAAATGACATGGGTCCATTTCCACATCAGCCACCAGAGCTAAGCTGTTTCTCCTCCAAGTAAGATGGTGGATGAAGCTTCAAGCTCAGGCACACTTTCAGGTGGGGTTTGTCTTAACTGCCCAATGGCCCAGTCAGATGGGAATTGAGGTGTTTGTTTGAGTTCTCTCCTCTGCCCAGTTTGGTTGACTTGAATTTCACCCTTCCTGGCCCTTACATAGCTCTACTTCCATTTTCTTTCTTATGTCATACCTGAATTCAAACATCTCTCCTAAGCTCTACCTTTTAACATTTATATATGTCACTATTTTTGTTTTAAATATGTTTAAGATGCATTCAGAACATATTTCCTCCCCCTCTCACTGATGGAAGCAGTTTACAGCCACATGCCTCTGGCTCATTCCTTTTCCCCAAGACCTCTGCAAGGCATCAGACTGAAGCTGACAATGGCTGGGTGGAGGTCAGGTCAGGCAGCGATGTCTTGTCCCCTGAAGCCTTTCAACTCATCTGAGTACTAGTTGGCTAGAAACCCTCCTGAGTAGTCTGTCTGTTTAGAAATGCATACATATACATGTTGAGCTGCTTGACTCCTGAATCACAGAATCACAGAATCACAGAATGTTAGGGATTGGAAGGGACCTCAAAGGATCATCAAGTCCAATCCCCCTGCCAGAGCAGGAACCTAAATGACATCACACAGGAAGGTGTCCAGGCGGGTCTTGAATGTCTCCAGAGAAGGAGAATCCACAACCTCCCTGGGCAGCCTGTTCCAGTGCTCTGTCACCCTTACTGTAAAGAAGTTCCTTCTAGAGTTTAAGCGGAACCTCCTGTGTTCCAGCTTGCACCCATTACCCCTTGTCCTGTCATTGGGCATCACTGAGAAGAGCCTGGCTCCATCCTCGTGACATTCGCCCTTAACATATTTATAAACATTAATGAGGTCTCCCCTCAATCTCCTCTTCTCCAAGCTAAAGAGACCCAGCTCCCTCAGCCTTTCCTCATAAGGGAGATGCTCCACTCCCTTAATCATCTTGGTGGCTCTGTGCTGGACTCTCTCTAGCAGTTCCCTATCCTTCTTGAACTGTGGGGCCCAGAACTGGACACAATATTCCAGATGAGGCCTCACTAAGGCAGAGTAGAGGGGGAGGAGAACCTCTCTTGACCTACTAACCACACCCCTCCTAATGCACCCCAGGATGCCATTGGCCTTCCTGGCCACAAGGGCACAGTGCTGGCTCATGGTCATCCTGCTGTCCACCAGGACTCCCAGATCCCTTTCCCCTACACTGCTCTCCAACAGGTCTGTCCCCAGCCTATACTGGAACCTGGGGTTGTTCCTGCCCAGATGCAGCACCCTACACTTGCCCTTGTTATATTTCATTAAGTTTTTCTCTGCCCAGCTCTCCAGCCTGTCCAGGTCTCGCTGGATGGCAGCACAGCCTTCTGGCGTGTCAGCCACTCCTCCCAGCTTCGTATCATCAGCAAACTTGCTGACAGTGCTCTCTATTCCCTCATCCAGGTCATTTATGAATATATTGAATAATACTGGACCTAGTACTGACCCTTGAGGGACTCCACTGGACACAGGTCTCCAACTAGACTCTGCCCCATTGACCACCACTCTCTGGCTTCTTCCCACCAGTCAGTTAACAGTCCACTTCACTACCTGATCATCCAGTCCACACTTCCTCAATTTGGCAGCAAGGATGCTGTGAGTGACCATGTCGAATGCTTTACTGAAGTCAAGGTAGACCACATCCACTGCTCTACCATCATCTAACCACCTGGTCACTTCTTCATAAAAGTCTAGGAGGTTGGTCAAGCATGACTTCCCCTTGGTGAAGCCATGTTGACTGCCCCTAATGACCCTCTTATCCTTGATATGCCTTAAGATGGCACCAAGGAATATGAGCAGTTTCTAGCCTGACAATCAGACTTGTTCTTAAACAAGGAAATGGAAGGAGGTACTGGGAAGGGTATGGGTGGCTAGAACCGCCTATGAATTATCAGATTTCTGGTTTACCCATCACTGCACCTACGTATCCTCAAGTAGCCATCCTCAAGAACTGCTACTCTTCTGGGGAGGTTATTTCTCTAGAACCCAATTGTCCAAATTTGGATGATAAATCCTAATCTGTACTTTGACTAAATACTGTGGATAGTACAAATTTAGAATAGCAGAGTTTTGAGTAGTCTCAACATACATGACATATCCTTAGAATTGAATGTGCAACTTGCAGAGAATTTATTTATTAATTTAGTAATTAATTAATTAATTTATTTATTTATTGCAGGTTTATCATCTTCTTAGTGCTGATTTCTTTTTAACTTGGCTCTCTGAGATTCCCAGAGGTGTACACTTGTCAAAGAGGCTTAAAAAGACATTTATCATATGTGAATAGATGAAGAAACTGCCTCATTGCTGCACAGTCCATGTTTCTCATCCATAAAAAGCAGCATCCAGTAAAGCTACAGTGTAAGTATGAACATGAAACATACAGCAATTGAGGTTTGGGTTTTGTTTGTTTGGTCTGGGGTTATTTTGGTTTGTTTCTGGGAGAAAATCAGTACCGATAGGGGAAAATGTAGGGAGGGATAAAACCTTGGTTATCGATCTTTTCAATTATTTGGAAATAAAATACAGCCCTGCATTGCTATGGTTTTCAGTTGTCATCTGGTGGGTGGCAATTTACTTTCTCTCTACTTGAATTAAGTTTAGGGCTTTTCCCCACCTATTACTCAGCTATTGTTATTGTCAGCTTCTTATGAAAACAGTGAATTAAAAAAATCTCATCTCCATTTCGTGGTTGTTTGTGAAGCTAGAAATGTTTTTATAGCACAACCAGCAGCTTGAAGATGCAACTTGTTGAGATAAACTATCCTCTTTCTGCTCTGACATGAACTTTAGCATATGACAGTGCATTTCACTAATTTATATTGGGGTATTAAGTTTTCCATGTACCAATACACAAAAACCCCAGCATGCTAACTTTAAACAGGTCTTGCACCATCCACTGGATTAATGACAAGTAAAGTTCAAAAGGTTTGGAGCTTCTCTTTGGATATTATGTCTGCTCTTTTGAACACTAAAGATATTTTTTGCTTTTTCTAATTCTGGTGAGAATTTACAGCAATGTTTGTTCTAGAAATCTGGGAGCTGATCAAAGAAGTCTGAGAGTGTATGGCATGTATGATCCATTTAAAAGTGTAGAAGGGTTTTCTTTTTAAAATTAATTCTTGAAAACAGAATGTCTTGCACACTCTTGTGGACTTGCATTTGTCTGTGAATAAATACAATAATCCTTTGGTATTCATTTATCTACCTAGCCTGCAACCTAACCACAGAGCAAGTATTGATCTGCTGATTCCACTGGAGAACACCCTGATGTGTTTCCTGGCAGATCTCCAGGAGGTGACTATATGGCTTTTCCTCTGAGTTTCTTTAGCTATTTGTTGTAACCAGAAGGAAAACTGAAGGAGTACATTATCAAAACTTGAGGAGAACTCTCCTGAATGTGCTTGAAGACATTAGGAACATTCACAAAATTATTTCTGTTCACCAGATTCAGTATGAAGAAAAGCAGTGAAAAAAAAAATAGTGATGGGGGTAATATATAGTATTTTGGCAAGAACAGAAGAAATATTTCCAGTTTCTCATTATTGCTATATCATGAGGAGTCTGCCATAAAAAAAAAGATGAAATTTTGATGACCTCAAAAAGCTACAAAAAAGTCCAAAATAATTTTATTGTGAATGTTTCAGAAAATTTCAGATTTTGTTCTGATTTTGAATAAGACCAAAGTTTAAAGTTCTAAAATATTTCATTGGAGAGAATTTCTTCCCTCTGCAGAGCTCTAGTTTTGCAACATTACAAGCATTAATGTTCATTTTTTCCCTGATGTGTCTAATTTAAATGGAAAAATATAAAGCTGTTAAAATGTCTCTGTGTATTGCAGAAGAACTACGTAAGGAATGAATTCTCTTGTTTTACTTAGACCTATACAGAAAACACTCTTTAATTTAAACATTTCCCTACAGGATCAATATATTTTTTGAAATTCTCTAGTTTCTCAGTCATATGATACTTCTAAGTCTGATGACAGGAGGCATTCAAACAATAGTTTGAAACTGCTCTGAGTCAAGGTGAAAAACAAGGCCACTGCTTTGTACAGGATGAGACTTTTATAATTCAGCCTGCTAACTCAAGAGCCCTCATTGGCATACAGCAGGCAGAACTATTACCACCAGTGCTTGCAGATTAATACTTCCAGTCATCCACTGAAGCTCAAAACAGCCACTGTACTCCAAAGCAATCACTAGTCACCTGAGAATAGATCTTTTATGCTAAAGGAAATTTAGCAAGCCTTTTATGCCTCACCAAAAAAAATGTATTTTAATGCTGCTGTACGGTTGCGATTGGACTGATTGTACAGCAGGATGGATTTCATTTTGCAGGAAAGGTGAGTGGTCATGCCACCTTCCTGGGCAATCCACTGGTTGGCCGCCTCTGACTCCTCCTAGGATGCACAGAGCTGGATAGGGTGGCTTCCTCACCAGAATGTTCCTGCCTTGGCTGAGCCCACCTGTATTCAGCTGTTGGCTGAAGAATTCTGCTAGCTGTTCATACACAAAAAGTGATCAGTGAAGCAGAAAAAAAACCAAACAGCTTGGCCTCTGTGTCTTTGAAGGCTGGAGTGAGAAACATTGCTTTTTTTACCCTGTTGATTCAAAACCAGCAATACACCGTTACTAATTCAGCTACTCAAGGCTTGCAGGAAATCTCAAAATGACTATTTAGCTTACAAGTAGAATATTGTATTATAAAAACAAATGAAAAAGTAGTAAATGCATAGGAGAAAACATTTTCTTTCAAAAAAAATCCAGGAAAAAAAATCTAATTAAAAAAGACTGCCTGCTTATCATTGAATATATGATGTTTTAAGTGGTTTATTCAAACACTTATTCAAATGCACTTCATTTTTATGTGAAGCTCAAACAGCAGCACTGTTAACAAAGGTCAATGGGACACTGATACTAGCTTTTCAGTGACCACTGCATCCAGTATGACCACTTAGGAGTCATGTTAAGTGAAGCAACAACAGCTGAGTTTCTGTGAGATTATCCTTTTAGTCTTGTTTCTTCACATAAGACCCAACTGTGGATCCCTAAGTGCCCTTCTCCTCAAACAGCATGTTGAGTCACAAAGCCCTGCCTTGAAAGGGGAACTCCTGTCCTCCTCACCACAGCCCATTGTTGCTGGTTATTTCTTATATTTTAACCAAGTACATAGTCAGCTCTAGGATTATTATTTCTTTTTTTAAAAAAATTGTTTAACTCTTGTTCTTCTGAGATTCAGAAAGTGGAGGCTGCCTCTGTTTAGGCTATCGTGTACCCAGTGAGGTTTGAGCACCTTTTTGAGGACCGGACTCACTTCGTGTAAAAACTGGTTTACTGAAAAGATGGGTTAATTCCAAGTATTCTTCTTTGATGTACTGAAGGGAACTCCTTCTCCAAACTCTAGAAAAATGGATTTTGCTAATGCCTTATAACCCATACTGCACCAATGAGAGGGAGAGTCACAGGTACTATGAAAAACTGTGAAAGATGAATCCTCTTAGTCAAATTTCACCCTCATTTTTGTTCCTCAAAGCAAAAAAAAAAAACCCCAGTGTATATAGCTCAAGAAAGTCTCCAGGTTTTGAAAACCACACATATACCCTTATTGAGTGGAGCCTGGAGTAACTGGAAATTAAATTATCAAACCTACCTGGCTTAGTCTGAGAGATAGCTTTTTCATGTTTTACACGTTCATGCTCTGCAAATAAGAACCCCTACATTAGAAGGCTTTTTAATTTTTAGATTTTAAAAATAAAAGATTCTCATTATGATTTTAAAAGATGACTTTGCATTACATATTCACACTAGACCTGAGACAAATTTTTTGATAAAACTTTCTTGAGAAAAGACATTTATTTTTTCCCTAAAAAATAAATATAACATCAAAGATTTCTTTTTAGTTATTAATGTGACTTAAGAGCTTACAGAATTTCATTCTGTGTTTTTCAGAAATATCGTAGGATTTCTAAAATTGTGAAATGCTTCCACTACTAATTTTGATTGCTATCATCCATCTTCAATATAGAAAATTTCTCCTTGATGTTTAACATAGAAATCATGAAAGTGTTTTATTACAACAGAAGTGGAGTTGTCTCCTATAGAATGGCAAATGAAATTTCAAGAAAGAAGAAAGAAGAAGAAAAAACAGCTTTCCATATAGCTTTCCGTATTTCTCTGTTAGCCTGAATCCCACAGATATATTGTGAAGCAGTGACAGTAGTAAGTATCACACTGTATTAAAATGAAAGTTGTATGCGCTTTTGTACTGTTTTAAAACAGTGTGATATCCAAACCCCAACATTATGAGACAGGAATAGAAAGCTATGGTACTTCAGAGGAATGGTAAAAGTATTTTTCATTGTGATTTATAGCAGCTATGCCTAAGTTGTGTAGCAGATGAAGGCTGCAGTATACCAAGAGATAAATCTCTCTATTGCTTGGATCAGAGCCCTAGGCAGAGAATTGCACACACCCTTCCTTGTCTGTGTCCCTCTTGATTTTTTTTTTTTTCCAGTGTGAATCTGCCATGGAGGCAAAGGGCACAGATGGGTCTTATCTCAGCCTGAATTGGAAAATGGCTTCCACTCAAACTGGGACTTATGAAACACGCTACTGCATTACAGAGTCTTTGAAAACCAGTTTCGTAAGACAAAATTTCCTGTGAGCTTGTCTTGATGAATCCTATCTTAAGCTGCTAAAATTTTGACCACATAAATACCTTCCTCCTAAAAGCTGAAGTAGCAATATTCTTTATCAAGTTGATACTTACTGTGTTCGTGAGGTTTCTCTGAGGTAGCTAGAAGTAAACAAAAAAGGTGTATTTTAATATTTTTGTGACTGTAATGAAGAATTTAATGCATTTATTCATGACATTTGTAGGCATGTAAAATAAATGTTCTGTGAAATCTGTGTTAAATTGCACAATAGTTAGCATTGTCTACCCATTGCCGACACCTAACTGGCACCCTAAATCCTCAGTGGGCTGAGTCTCCCTCACTAAATGGTGACCATATATCAAACCTAGGACAACTACTTTGCCAAGTGAGGTGCTCAATTCCGTGTCCACTAAGAGACAGGGCAAGTTGAGACCATAAAGCATCCAATATTGGACAAAGACAAATAATTTTAGGTCAAGTGAGGAAATGACACCTAGGGCAGTCTAAATGTAAGAGTAAGGGTTCATGACTATTGCACCTGCCCTAGTGTTGTCAATGAATTTCACATGGATTCAGTGACACTCCAAGGAGCAGAAAGACATATTAGAAAATGTAATTAACATAACTGGAGCACATCTAAACAAAAGGACTCAGCATTTCACTGCCACAGATTCTAAATTTTGTGCTATTTCACTTTCCACCTTTTTTTTCCAGAAAAAACAAACAGATGAGGTAAACGAAAACTGAGCTAATACTTTTAATGAATCTTAAGAGAACATTTCTCAGGTAAACCAAGAGCTCAGGGAGCTGTACCTAATGCCATTATTGGTTCTACAGAAGAAAGAGAAATGCCAAGACCTAACCCACCAGTTGGATTTTTCTTCTTGACTGCTGCAAGGCAGCTGTTGTTTTTAAGAAAATAAAGGCTCTACCACCTGCAAGTAACGGTCTGCAGTGTGTGAAAGTGTAATCCCACAGAGAGAGGCAGTAGTGCAGGGGACAAGCTGCCTTCTCAAACGCAGCAATACAAGCAATAATTCTGCTGCTGTGAGGTACTGAGCTCACTGAACTCCCAAGCTCTCACTTGGGGCAAAAAGTAACTGCTGTACAAGTGAGTTTTTGTTTTCCTTGTTTTCCCTACAGTGTAAAACTACTCCCATTTCATATTCAGTCTCTATTTAATTCAAGTTGTTGATGTGCATTTACAGAGACAGCAACTGCAGCTGGTGTGCAGAGTAAAGGAAAATTAGTGAAACATTTTTTTGGGGTAATAGAGACTAAAGATATAAATTAAGTGTATATACTTTCTGCTATGTGAAAAATCAGAATTAAGAAACAGCTGGAAAACTGGGTCCTATGACAAAGCCACATTTGTTATCTATATGCGTGCAAGAAAATCTTCTTTTAAATTTAGACTCAACTGTTTTGCCTATGTTCCCTGAAACACACAAAAATAGTTCCCCGAATTTCAGAAGCTTAGGTAAATTCTACTGTAATTGAGTATCCATGAAATATGTCTGAAATTAATTTTGTATTCTGTTAAAAGTCATTGTGTGATAGGCTCATCTACCTAGCGAATTTGAACTTGAAGAAGGAAATTAATAGCAAATATTTTTTTAAGAAATCTGTACTTTAGGACCTGATATAATAACTTAAATAACTATTATAGAATATTGTGTTATGTAGCACTTTCAGTGACCATGAACACTGCTCAGAGTTAGACCACATATGAACAGCATTGATTTAAAGACTCTTTACTGACTGTTGAATAAATTTTACAGATCAGCTTTTGTTATAACATCCTTAACTCAGAAACACAATTTGTTTTATAACACTAAAATCAAACCAAACCATTATGCCTTAACTTTCTAGTGGAGCCAGTGTAGTTTTTCCCTTTTTCTGCTGATGAATTCGAGTCACAGAAAATGTTTAAAGCAACAGGAACTCAGTCTGGGTCTAGTCCCTCAAGTTTAGGAAGATTGTCCTTGTCCATATTTGTTGAGGTATTAATTAGCTACATTTGTACAGTGTCAGCATCAAGCCAGAGCATTAACACTGAGATTATTGCTATCAAAGCTTTGCCTAAGAGCATAACTGTTTTGTTTTGGTTTAGTTTTTTTTTTCCTCTGGTGTAATACTCAGATAGATATTTTTACCATATATTTTGATGAAATAATGAAGATCTAAAGTTAAATGTTTTTAAGGGATGTATTGTCTATTCTAACACAACCATATTTTGTTGGGAAAAAAACAACAAAGTGAAGTTTTGAGATGGTCTTTAGGCCATAAACATCTATGTTTTGCCAAATCTGCTATTAATGGCAGTCCACTCAATATTAATCCTATGCTTATGTGTCATATTTTCTCATCAAAGATGTAATTCAAATGATAAGCAGAAAGCTGAAAAAGGAAATCCCTAGTGTCTTAGTTTCATTTTCACAATATCACAATTTTCTATAACAAAAATACCCTGATTTTTAGTCTACTTAGCGAAAATTTGAAAAAAATGTAAAAGCTAAAGGTTAAAGACCTAGTTAGAATTTCTAGAATATTTAATGCTCTATTAAAAGGTGTTTAATCTAAAGGGTGAGAAATGAAAAGCTATATTCTCATGCTTTCACTCGTTTCAAGTAGCACTGAAGGTAAATTTTGTGTTTAAATAATATTTCTTTACACAGCACCTAGATAAACTGCAAAACTCCATGATGCATAACATGCAGATGTTCAAAATTTTCACAATTTCAAAAAATGACTAGGCATATTAGAGAAAAATCTACCAAGTGCTCTTAAACATGAAGATATGTTTTCTGGCTTAGGAAGTTCCTGAGCTGAGATCATGGGAGGTCACAAAGCAATCTCTGTGAGGCTGTTTTATTCCTGTACTCTTCCTTAAGCCTTCGCTGATTTAGCCACTGATGGAGAGAAGGTATTGGGTTAGATGAACTCTAGGTCTCACTTCAAACAGCCATTCTGATGTTACTAACTAACAGGACTAACTGTTGGGTAAAGAACGGCTTGTTCACAACGTTAGAAAATTCAGTTCTTAAGTACCTTATCTTCATTTATTTAACACTTAAACTATATTAGAGGGGGAAAAGGTCAGATTTAGATCCAATGAAAGCAGATGGATCTCTGACGAAATATTTGAAGCTGTGTAAGATTTGAACTGGACTAATAAAATTATACGGTTCTACCCTCAGCAAAAACATTTTTGAACTTTCTTTTGTGTCATTCTGAATTAAACTTGGTAATCAGGTTTGATAGTGATTTTGCTGTTTTTCACATTCACTTCAAATTTTCTTTGACTCTTGCCTGCTACTCTGAATGCCAGAATGGTAAAAATTTATTATTATAATTATTTTAACTATATTAAACATATATTAAATTTTTATATACAAATTACATAATATATGTTATGTTTATTATATATGAATTAATTATACTACATTTTTATAAATTCGCTTCTGATATGTGTTTAGAAAAGAAATCCTCTGATTTATTGAACCATAAATTGGCAAGACTTTAGTAGAATACACTTTTTGATAATAACATATCTCTTGTCTCTCTGGATAACTGTCACTTGCTGTTCAGACAGCAAATCTACTTGTGAGTGTGTACACTGTAAGAAAAGACTATGTTGCACAGGAAATTAAAACAATTCCTGAACTATTTGTTTTATTGAAGAATAACAAAATAATAATGCATGCTGTAGCTGAGAAAGTTATTTTTAATTGGATAGCTGCATGTGTATTATAAATAAGAATGTTACTTTCCATTAGGCAAAGAAAGAGCCTGGTTCATCTCTCATCAAAGAGAGCTCAAAGACTTAGGATTTGGACTGGGCATTAGATGAACACACCCATGACATTAATCTGTAATATTACAGGCTAAAAGAGGAATCAAGTCAACAGGAGTCTTTTAATGGAATTCTCAAGTTTTGTGCGTCATGTCAAAGGATAAATCTTTGATTTTCTTATTGAAGCTAAGTAAGTCCATTCTCCCTGAAAGTGACTTCTAGACAAACTAATAATTTGACACTTAGACAAACTAATGGACAAAATTCAGTGAGAATGCTGTAGTCTGTAAGAATTTAAGTTGCCACATCATTCTGCCTAATCTTCAGTGTGCTTTTAATTTAAGGTTGAGTAAAGCAGATTTGTTCTAGTCAGTACAAATCTTATCAGACTGTGGAGCAACTATATTATTAAAAAGTCAACCAGAATAAAACATATTCCTGACATTGGTCCAGTTCAGAATGTCTCAAATGATAATAACTTCCGAAAAAAAAAGTATTATTAGGATTTATCACTCTGTTCAAGAGGAACTCACCACCTTTGAGAAGTTATTTTCTGTATTCACTGTCATTCGAAGGAGAAGTCAAATGCTCCCACAAGTTTTCTAGATGAGCAGGCCCCTCTGTCTGCCTGTGTCCTACTCAAGTCCTGCTGGCTGGCTGAGCAGCTGGCAGACTGATTGTGCAGAAAAAACAGTCTAATGAGCATATGTCTGAAAAATGACTCCTCACAAAACAGATTACTTGCAGCAAGCTTCCGATAGAGAGAATGGCTTGTGTTGCTTCTGACCCCTGCTCTGTGTTAGAAAATCACCTTGACAGTGTACAGCCAATAGTTACCCTATGGATAGATCAAAGCAAGAAGAGTGTAGTGGTGACATAAATAGAGGATGTTGGTGTATGATTGTATTAAAGCGCATGTTGTGCCAGCCTTGTCCTTACAGGATTTCTTAATTCCCTGCAGCGTTCATTTTACATTTCTGCTTTATTTTAAACCTAGCATTTTCCAGAATATTTGGTCGTGGTTCTACATGTTAAGGAAATATTATCCCACGTTAACATGGCAGGTATGAAACAGGAAATGATCTATTTAAGTCTAACCCGAAGTTTTGCAGGGAAGCAGAGAACTTGAACTTCCAGCTAGTGCTCTCACTCATTCATTAGTGGGAAACACTCATCTAGGTCTGTGCAGCACCACAGACTTCCTTGGATCACTGTTTCAGTATGACTCTTGTGACTAATAATGATAATATGGTAAATGGTTAAGGCAAACCCTCTAAAGTTGACATGGTTTTCCATTAATAATTAACCACTGACATTAGAGCCTGTAGGTTATTCACTTACAACAGACTGATATTTGTATTGCCACTGTCCTCCAAAAAAAGCTGTCAGACTTCTCTCACAATTCTTTCTGCCTTATTTCCATTATCAGAGCAGCCTCATCCAAGATCTCTGCATTCATACAGTTAGCGTGTTTCTGTCCTTGCTGTTTGGTTTGCCTTGTACCTTGGGGCTGCATAGCAAAGAATGAGCTGACTCTTGGTCATGAGTGATTTTGTTGTTGTTGTCTACAGTGACTTGTTTTTTAAGATTTATTTTTAACTAGCAATTCAAGAGTACTTTATGTAACTAGGAAAAAAAAAAAGTAGTTCAGAAAGAGGAAGGAAGGAAGAAGCTTTAGCATGGGGTAAATACAGTAGAAGTAGCAAAGAAGTACAGACATTTCCAATATTTTAAAATGATTTTTAATGAGAGGAATTGCTTCAATGTGAATCCGAGATGCATGCCTGTAGGGAGCATCGGTAATGACCCCAATCATTCCCTGTTTCCCAGTTTGTCAGTTAAACAATAGAAATGCACTGGGAAATATAAGTCTTGTTGAAACAGCAATCTTGTATGATAGCATTGAAAGCTAATGTCTTTAAAGTACTATAAGTCTTAAAATCCCAGGAGGACAAATCTTCCATCGATGGAGCTGGAAAGAATATAATTTCAGTCAAATGTAGATGAGGCACATGTGCTGCGTTAATGCATTTCATCTTTAGGCACTTGTGGCGAAAGACCTGAAGAGCTTCCTCTCAATATCATCCTCAGCTTCTGATGTTTTCATGTGCTTTTCCCTGAAATTGTGGGATGGGAACATACAGATGAGGGATAATATGCTTTATAAGCTTTCACTTTTAGTAATATCAATTTTACAATTGCATATAGCTAAGGCAAAACATAGCCAAGCTCAGGCCATGCTTTATTGCAGCACAAATTCCTGACTTATGAAGTGTAACTGAGTGAAATCGGGAAGACTGAGGTATGCAGGATGTTAGAGTGATGACTTTTTTTTTTTTAATGTTGACTTCAGTTTATGTAAATCTAGTGTTATTCCCCATTCTACATAAGCAATTGAAGCCAAAAGGAGCACCTCTTGCAGATGTTAATATTCATTAATATTTGAATCTTCAGTCACTTTCATAATACCTCTTATTTGTGAAAGGTGCCAAACTAATCCCCTGGATTCAGATTCCATGAAAATACTCCAAATATGAACTTTGTTATTGAGTTCCTTCTTAACCATGACTGGATTTGTTAAAGTATAATCACGGCTGAATATATATTTACATACCTTATTGAATAAATGTAAAATAATTGTCATTAAGACAAGGATAAGATGACCTCATGAAAATCCAGAAAAGGAGAATACTGAAGGAGAGATTAGTTGATACTAGCAGCAGAGAACAAACAAAAGTAATTAGCTTTTGACGAGATGGACTTTTCTGGTATTCTACCCAAATTAATGGGGTGATTAAAGCAGAGGGCTAATGACTAGCTTCTAGAGGCAGAATACCCAGAGTCACCCTTGTTCCTCATGAAATGCTGATGATGACTGTTTTGGCTTTAATTACAATTTGTAAGAGCATATTTCTGAAAATGATGTCTGCATAGATACCAAAGGAAATGTAGATTACCACTAGAACTGTTAATTCTGGAATTGCATCTCAATAGAATACCTCAGAACATTCATTTGCAGACATCCTTGTGCAGAGTAATAACGTAATAGTTTATCCCATGGGGAAAGTTTTAGCCAATTAACCATGTGTTATGTGGATATCCAGGTGTTTAAGCATATTATACTGATTGACAGGTGAGAATGTTGCTGACATGATGCCAATATTACACCTAACTTATAGTAACAACACAGGCCATCAGTTACACAGATCACTCGTTCTTCAGAAATCACAGCTATTTCATAATCGCTAAAATAGTAGTTTAACTGTCCTCATTTATAGGTAGCAGGGGCTGAATAAATTACTGCTGTACTTTAAGATAAGTATGAATGATTAACACAAGTAATTATAACTGTAATTGAAATGCTCTGCCAGTTCTATCAATATGAATTATTTTGCAGGTTTGTTGTTACATAACACATATACATAATCTCAATTTTACCTTGAATGGATTACAAAGGGGTAACCAATTACAATGGTTAGATTAAATCGTGTTGATAATAAAATTGGGGGTATTTTTTAAAAAAAAATATTGATGTAAGTGAGCATCATCAGTTTTACGTAACTTGAGTACACTGAAGACTAGCATGCTAGGGAGTTAACCATGGAGTTTGCAGCCTAATGTTAAGAATTATAGATTAAATATTTGCATTAGGCCTTCCATCTAAGTCCATCAATCAGATATTAAGATCTCTAAATGACTTGCTGCTTTTTCTCACCTTTCTTCTTTTTCAATGTCAAATTCTTAAAAGAGAAGATTTAATTAAAGGTTTGGGGAGAGTTGTTACCATAACAAATCATTACAGTTTGTTTTCTATTTTTGTTACTAAACCTAGTCTATGTTCTTTGTAATAGTTAAGTTAGAAATATAGGTATCTCCAGAGGGCAATTCTTTGCTTTCTGACAGATATATAAGACAGATGAAACACTCTCTGCGGTTGCTTATTTCTCTCCATTAAGTAAAATGAGACTAGGGTGAATAGCTTCAATGTAGATGACTAACTTCAGACATCTAGATTAGTATGAGTTAAAGTTTCATAATGATTAAATTCATCTGAGAATCTAAAAATCTTCTTTAAGTTTATGAATTCAGTGAAATATCTTGAGCCCATTACACTCATAATTCCTCTGCCTACTTTCTACTTATATTTATTGGGTTCTTTGGAGAATGCTTTCTGATCATGTCTTATCCTAACTGAAATATCTGCAACATGAAAAGTACATGAGTATGTCCCCTCAAGATCTGGCTATCATTTACCAGAGTTTGTACAGATTATTAAGTCTCACATAACCTCGCAAAATCGACATGAATTATTTATATCCCGCAAGATAGTTCAGACAGGGTAGACAGAGGTCAAGAAGATTTCAGCTAACTGATGCAGGCTTTTGAAAGCATTTTTCGTATTTCATGCAAATTCTCCATTCATCAGTATTCCTCGAAAATGCCTGGGTTTTGTTACTTTAGCATGGGGAGTCAAAGCTCACAAATATATGGCCAGTCATTTATTAAATGAAAAATATCTTTAAGTAGGAGTGCTTTTACATTGAAGAATATCTTGTCTGTAGCTTAAGACTCCCATAAATTGTTCTTCAGTAAAACCTCGTTGTTTAGTTCTTAACCTGATTCAGGAAGGCAATGTTAACTCCCAGCTCAAAGATCTTTTGGGCTCCATCTTGTGGCTGGTTCAAAGATTTTTCCCTCTTGAGAGAGGTATCTAACTTCAATTACAGTAAAACCAGCATGGTTAATTTAACCAGCATAGCAGCATGTCACTGTTTTTGTTATTTTGTCATACATAATACTGATTTTTGACATGATTTTAAGAAAATGCTTTAAAAATAATTTCTACTTTTTTTTTCTTCTTGTTTTCTTCTTTCTCTGTTTAGGAATACACATAATGTTAGGGGGGTGCATAATACACTAGGCAGTCACAGAATTAGGCAATCTACTTTCTTATCCTCTGAAGCATATGAAAGTGTGGTTCATGTTGCTCCAGTGGCATTTGCAGCTGATCAGAAATCCCTTACTGCCATGACCATTTGCTTTATGAATAAGAAGGCTCTCTTCCAGTTTTTCTAGAGAACTCCAAATCTAATCAAATGAAATGCACTGCTGCCCAGTCCTTTTTCAGTCTGGAAAGCATCTTGGGTTTTATATAATTTGGAAAGGGACACTGCTGTGCGTTAACCAGTTTATACCACACTCCACTTGCACAGCAGCAGTTTCCAAGCCATGAAGACGGGTACCGTAACTAGGAATAACTGTAAGAAATTGTCCTCTTACTGAATTGGCAAATATATTTTGGAGCTGGAATGTACATGCCTCACCCATTTTCTGCTTTTCTTTGATAATTAACTGAACTCTGACTTTATGCAATTTTTTACACCATGGCAAGTTTATTGGAAAAAGGATCAAAATGTGATCCTGCATACTCTCCTGTCAATTTATAATTGATGAAACTTGTCAGATGAAGGTGTTTTTTTACCTATCTGAAAACTATTAAATGAATTTAAGAGCAAGCTGTTAATGCTAAAAATCAGAACAGGAGTCATGTTATCAACAGGTAACTAGCTTCTGCATCTCACTAGCTTAGAAGTGCTCATAGCATCTAAGTGTAGATTGTCTATATAGGAGATATATAGTCTATATAGAAGAAAACTATCCTGAATGAGATGTACTCTCTAACTTGTTTTCAGAAGCAAGACAAAGCTCTCACTCTCTCTTGTTCATTAGCATTAGGGAGCAGCTGGCAACTCAGGTTTGTGATTCACTTTGAACAATGAGACTGTTCTTGCACGCATGCGTGTGGAAGTGTAACCCACAGGGATTACAGGATGGCTAAATCCTATTTGAGTTCACTAGAATCACAGCAGTAATGAATCTTCAGGCAAGCTTTCCTGAGACTGACCTAAAGAGAGAGCTTACTAAGCTTGTTAAGGTTTCCTGCTTGACATCTCCACCTCAGTCCATACCCTCTTTAGTCAGAAATCAATAAAGTATGGGAGCTATGAAATTTAATGAGAAATTCTATTTTATGCAGAATTAGAAAACCTTGAAATTGGCTTTAATCTGGCTTCATTTAACACCAAGCAGTTTTGGAACTCTCAGAAATTATGAAATATTTTTGAGATATAAAATACTATTTTGTTTTAAAAATATTAACTTTTTTCCTTCAAAAAGGGCACTTGAAACTGAAAAAACTGCTGAAATATTTTGGTATTACAGCTCTGTTTATTGTTTTCTGGAGGTGCTCTGAAGCTGGTGGGCTTTATCTTGCTTACATAATACCTGGATCTATTCACTTGCAATTCACTTGAGTCTCTGCTGGCACTGCTTTGAATTATAAGCAAGAGTTAAAAATTTTCATGTACTGGCAGACAGATTTGCTCTTGGGTATTTTGAGCAGTGCCTTCCTCATGCAAAGGGTTGATATCCCTTGCCCTTTAGGAAGTGACAACTTTTTAAATATTTCTATGACAGCATCTCCGTCCCACACTCAAAAGAAAGCGTAACATGATGCTGAAAGCTGACGCTGACTATTTTCCAGGGCTTGGGTCACAAAGTCTTAGAGAGTTAACCTTTCAAATAGAAAAGGTTAATGCATACATTTTATGCATAAAGTGTAACTTAAGGTTCCTGTAAGTATCAGTCATATTTGGAGAAATCCGTGAAATACGTAAGCTTTCCTCATCTTAATTTTGTTCTTTTCTGTCTCTTACAAACACCTTCATGTCTGATTCATGCTATGCATGCACAGAATGTACTATTCATAGAAAGTGTCACTCCATCTTCTTCTCTTTTTATGATGCCTTGTCACTCTGTATTGCTTATTATTCTTGTTTTTCTAAATGAGAAGTGTGTATTTGAATAAGACAGAATAATTGGAGACAGCTTCATATACAGTACAGTGTGTATGCACCGCATGATTTGCACAGTGCCTATGTGATGCATGATCCACATGAAAAAGGCTGAAGTGTTATTTGAACTGTGCATGCTACTAAGACAATGTATTTTGGGTAATGAGCCAGTCAATTTAGAGCACTGCCTGGATACTTATACTATTTTTGCAGCTGGGTAAAAAATACTGTATCCTTAAGCAAAACCAGCAAATATTACCTCTTTTTATTGCCAGTCAGAGGAATACACATGCAGCCTGGAGCAATTTTTAATGATCACAGAAGAAGCAAAAATAGAAAAACCATGATCATATTAATAGTTAACTAGCGACACATGCAATATTTTTTTGTGGGGGGCCTGCAGACAGAGTGAAGATGTATAAGAAAGCCAAAGCATGGCATGTTCATTTTTTTTTCAACTTCAATTTTTGTTAATTCTCCCCATTTGTCCAGTTTAGTCCATATCTGTTGAAGACAGGAATATCTCTGAACCAATTTTCCTTAGTTACTGGAAAATGTAATTGAACTAGCATGTTTTTCACTAAAATCAACACCTTCCTTGCTGACAATGTTGGTTATGATCTCAGACAACCAGAAGGAGTTTTAGTCCAAAAATAAATAAAATTATGATATCTGAAGAATGACCAAAGCTGACTTTCAGTTCGCAGCTCCATGTTTCTGTGAACTAGGTCACTGGTAACCAGCGGGATGAGGTACACTGTCCTGAACCAGGTGCTTGGAAGTATCCTAATTACACTTGTTGGTAAAATCCTTTCAACAAATTAAGAAAGCAGAGGAAATTATTTATTTAGCAGAAAGTATGTAAAAAAGAAAATGAAATGGAAAAAATTGATCTGACTTCAAAGAATATTCATTAAAAATGCATTTTTTAATCAGTTTTGTTGGGGAAGATTACGCTTCAGGAGGAAAAAAATCCTAACCTGTGAAAAATGAACCAAGGGCAAGCAGTAGGTATTTCAAAGAAATTCCCTTGATGTTCAGTAAATGAATGGACCCATAACCTGTGGCAAGGTTGACAGAAGTAGCACCCTTAGCAATTACCTCACTTCTTTCTTTCCATTAAGAATGCAACAGTCGATGTGATAAATTCAAGGCTGTGAACACAGCAGGCATTTTGATGTCTGAAAACCAATATAGCTGCCAGTTTTCTGATTTTTCCTGCTTCGTGTGCTACCTTTCATGCCTCAGTTGTTGCAAATTAGTCTTTGGACAAAATATCCTGCTTGATACTTATTAAGCATGGTTGTTTTTGATAACCAAAATGAATTTTCTTATTCTGTTAAACACGAGGTGAAATTTTGGCTCCAGTGGAGTGAATGGGAATTTCGCCGCTAACATCAACACGGCCAAGATTTCACTCATGAGCTGTTAAAACAGTTGAGATTATAATTTCTTTTCCAGTTCAGTTAATTACTCTGTATAGGAGTAACAGGAACAATAATACATTAACAGAATTGAAAATGTCTTTTTATATAGACAGTAAAGATTGATTCCGTTGTTAAACTATGGGCATTATAGAATTTCCAAACATTTAAAAATAAATCTCAACAATCCTCTGAAATCTAAGGAAAAGTTCCCAGTTTATTGAGGAAAATGCTCCTAGTTTAGTAAGGAAAATATGGTTTATAAGTAAAATCATCAATAAGTTGAATAGATTAAAGAAAAAAATATCACCTTAGTGCTAATATTTTTGCAGTTTAAATAAAATTGGCAAATTAAACAAAAAAATGTTTTGACTCATCAAATCTTATTCTGAAAGACAACACTATAAATAGATATTTAGGGTCCGATAAATACAGTATATGTATTTTAAATATTTTAAGTAAGGTTTTATGTTCTGATTCAGGCTAATTTTTTCTAGTAATCTGTTAAAATATCAATGAACAACTTCAGCAAAGCTTACATTCATGCTACATACATATCTGAAAAGAGGAAATTAAATGTCTCTAGGAAAGCGCCTTTCACACAAAACGAACAGCCAGGTCAGCATGCATGATGCACTGCAAGTTTTGTTCTCTTTGACAAAACCTAACATGGTGCAAAAAGCCTTTCATTTTCTTCCCAGTCAGGGCGATGAAGTGTCTGATACTGGGCTGTGTTGGCCTGTGGTAAAAAGGAGCTAATAATACCGGAAATGACAACTGTGTTATCACAGTAGGAGCAGATAAAGCCGACTGATGGTAGCACAAGAGGTAGAGTATGTCATCACAATTGTATCACTGAATGAAAGAAATGTTTCTCACAGTGGTCAGAGCCTGGAAGACACTTCAGTCAAGGGAAAATAATTGATTTACCTTTCTTCTCCTCCTCCTTTTTCACTGCAGCTGAAATGGAAGAAAAATACTGTATTTTCACAACCAAAGTTAATAACAAGTAATATCAATAAAGATAATTCAAAAAACTATATATGAGCCTTTTGTGTGCATATCTGAAATCATACAAAAATTATGCAATATAGGAATAGATTTCTTTGCCAGATCAAATAACTATTGATCAGAAAGATGAAGTGTTTCCTCACAGACACCCAGCTCTGATACTGATAAGCTTAAAATCCAGCTTTCTAAATTCTCACTCTTTGTAACTGAAGTTATGTCACAAAGTCATTGTTCCTCCCAGATACTAATATGGGGAGATAGAGGCACAGAATTAATGTTTCAAAATCAACAACAAAGGAGGATAGACTAGATTGGGAAGGTGTGAAGGGGTAAGGGAATCTAGAGGAAGGTTATGAAGCATCCTCTGTTTGAGTAATATGTGATTTTTTGTTACTAAAGCTAGTAAACAAGTGCATAAAATGAGAAGAAACCCCCCACCTTTTCAGGTATCTAAGCTCCTAACTGACACGAGGAATTAAAAGATCTGATCATGAAGCAATCCCACCTCCAAAACTCACAGTATGAGTTTTGTGAAAAATGAGACTGGAAAGACAATGGAAAAAAACCTGTTTCTTTATACTTTAAATGGAGTTTAAATCTGGATCAGTTTGCCGGAGCAAGCTGTGCTCTGTGACTACTATTCAAACTCCGGAGACAGAATAGAAGTCTCCCAAAAGCTCAGCCCAGGATTCCAATAAAATATAACATGTATCTGCAATGGGTACTGTGAAAACATCAAAATTTTACTAAAAGGAATGAGATGTCTAAAATGGGAGACTTACTTGCATTTACAGATGACTGCTGCAATCCTGATACAGCTGAGCTAAGCTCATATCTAAGTCCTTTTGAATCCATGAACTACCCATTCCCCAGCCTACTTTTATACGACTGAACCTTCTAAAAATTTAGTTACAGATGTCACTTTGTTTTGAAACATATCTGTTAGAAGTGGCACTAGTAGGCCTCTGCCTTATGCTAGCATCTGCAGGCAAAAGAAGATAGAGGAATTAAATTTCACAGCTTATACTATCCAGAAAAGCGTATTTAAGCCCAGTCTGCCAGTATGAATGGACCTGCTGTGGCATTGGAACTGGAAAGGAAACAAGCAGAAGCAGAGCTCTGCCCTCTCCTTGGGGAATGTGACCTGGTGCAAGACAGAAATCAAGGACCATGAGGTTAAAGGAGGGAGTAGACACAGTCTCAGGTGTTTGCATTTTGGAATTGAGTGCTGATCTCTGCCTCTTCAGTGTTCTTAAAATGAAAAATCCTTTTATTTCAAACTGTTAGTACACTTGGATAAAACAGTCCAAAATGGAAACAGTCAATCCTGAAATTACTGAAATGCTATCGGTGGCCTGCAGCAAAAAAAATGTTCTGGTTTTAAAGATTTTTCAAGTTTCTACCACTTACTCTCCTTTGAGAATTAAACAAATTTTTAGTGGAATGTGTGTAGCAGTAGAGAAAAGGTTTCATGTAGAGCATTAGTGAAATACAGGCACATGGTTTCCAGGATCTGGTTCTCTTTGCAATCACTTTGCTTTCCTAGGTGATGTGCGTATCAAAGCTGTGAAGTTTGCGTTTCACAAAACTGTCGTCGCAGCAGATTTATTCTTTTTTTCCCCACAGAAGCTGTCATAGAAGCCTCGATGGCTTTCAAAAGGCATAATTACATTGACACATGAAGAGTGTTGGAGGGATTCCCAAATCAGCACAAACCCCAAATATCAAGACTCAGGGTAGGACTTTTAAGTGAACATGCAGTGCAATTCTAGGGTCCTTCTGACTTCTGTCCTACCATCTAATGGGATGTGGCTCACCAGGCTTCTGTTCCTGAGGCAAGTACAAACAGAACAAAGTCTGTTTGTCTGCCACTGCACTATTTCTGTTATTATGCTATTATATCCTGTTGTGACATCTGTTTGAATGTTCACCTTGGCCACAGTTTTTCTGATGGAATGTACTGTAAACACTCAATAAATCTTAAGAGACAGAAGAGACCTCATTCTGGCTACTGTTGCCAATAGCATTGCTCTGATCAAATCCTGTTATTCAAACTTCAAATGACAAGGAATAAATGAAAAAAAAAGAGCACAAACACCATCCTTCACATTGCTCTTTCAGAAGCTGAGCAACATGTTTTTATCTGAAATGCAGCAAAAAGATGGATAGATTACGCAAGGAATTTGGTCTACAAAAAAATCTGATAAAAAGCCAGATTACCTCCGAGAACAAATTTGATATATTGTAGCTGGGCAGGGAAGGACATGAAATAAAGTAGAATGATGAACTAGAAACTGTGATGCTCAGATATGAGAGGTGCTCTTAACTGTGTTCTTTTTAACCTTGCTTATTTGGAGAAAGAGCAAATTCTTAAGACACCTCTTTTTTTTTTTTTTTTCCCCTGTGCTGATGAGACCTATCATCTAGTTTTTGAACTAGGAATTTGTACCTGCAAATCTGTTAAAAGGGAACCATATTAACAGCCTTAAATTATGGTTTTCCTTTCCTAGAGCTATCCAAATCCAGTCATATATTTCCAATTAACGTAGATATGATACAAAAAAAAATATGTTTATCAGAGATGCACATCCCATTTTCAGAGATCATGAATCCAGATTGACAATTACTCCAGAAACCAGAAGCAAGCACCATGTTTTGGGAATAGAGAGGTAAAAAAATCATCACAAACCATGGCTGTCCTTGTTCAAAATTTTCTCAATGTAGTGAAAAAATAAAGGTAAATTCCAGGGGTAGAAAGGTCACAAAAGTGTGTCAACTTAGTATTTTCAAGGACAAAAACCACAATAATTTAGGTTCAGGATGGGTCTATTGTTTTAACTTGTACCAGAAACTTGGATCTAGATCACCAGTAGTCTTTTAACCCACAGTTAAAGGATAGTTTTGAGGGACTATTTTTTTCTGAGCTGTTCAGCAAACACAAATATTTCCGAAATCTTGAAAGAAATCTTGAAAACACCAAAAATAAAAAAAGACTTTCCTGCTTATCAATAGTCTGTTACATGCAGCTTTATGACCCAGCAGTAGTCAGAAATAGATATTTAGTCTGAATACTGTCAAAGAAGTGATTTCCTCCACAAATTCTTCTCTAATTTTCTCATAACAAGCTATTGGTTTCCATTCTGACACATGAAATTTAACTCCTTTCCTAAATTTACAATGGTTAATTATGAAAATTTGGGCTATGGAAACTGCATTTCCATACAGACACCCAGTTCCTCTGTGGTGTTTTTGAAGAGCCCTTGATTTAGATTTGTGATTTTCAATCCTATCATGATTATACTAATTAATCTCAAAGGTAATAAGAACCTCTCCTATTTCTTGTTCTATGAGACTTTTATTACTCTTTCTCAGGCCACACCAGTGCCACATTATCACATAGAAGTTTTGTACACAACACTCCAGACAAGATGTGCCTTTGATTTAGACAATGGCTTAAAAAAATAAAATGTGTGTTTTGTAATGTATGGAAGACAGTTCTTCACTGACTTGTCTGCAGTAATACCTAGGTCCTTTCCTGAATTTATGTAGTTAATTTAGAGATAAATCCTTTAACATTTTCCTTCCAGTATATATTGCATTCTATCTACTGTCAGTGAATTTTCTTTGTCATCATTCTGTTGGTTCACCTTGTAAATTCAATGCATTGCAGCCCCTTCTAATCCTGAATTCTTTATCTAATTTTCTGTCATTTGAAAATTTCATTACATTGTCATTTCTCTTTTCCTGTTAATTGAGGAGTATAACTTGAGTCCAGACATAGAATCATAAGCAATTATCTAGTAAATGAACTGCAAGATGAAAACGAATCAATTGCTCTCTGCTTCCTAATCAGATATTTATTTCCTTCAATACTGTGCCTCTTAGGCAGCAGCTATTTAGTTTCTGCATTAATTTCTATACTAGATCTTTCCAAAGGCCTATTTAAACCATCATATAAATGCTGTTCTTGTTACTTTATTAAGAGGTTCAAAACACTTATTACTAAGACATAATTCCCTTTTGCAGAAACCATGCAGTAGTGTCTTTACCTTGACACGCTTTGAGACAGACAGTAACTGATTTGGCTGAAGTTGGTGGAAGTTTTGACTGAGTTCTTTGCATTTGTTTTGGTTATAGAAATGTAATTTAGAGTAAAACAAGATCAAATGTAGGCTCATCCTCTGTGTGAGGTACTCTGTGATAACTGTTCATGTGCATGCTGTTATGCTGAAGTAAAAACCACCTCATGTAGGCAGCTAGAGCAAAGCAGCTGGCATTCACTAAATTGATACTGTCTTTGCCCATGTCACCATAAATTGTCCATCTGTTCGTAGCTTGAGAAGAAGGTACTGCTTTAAAATATTTAAGAACCAAATAAAGTGATGTTTATTTCTCAGGTCTTCCTGACAGATATTTTATCCCTCCCTTCCAGTCTTTTTGAGGTCAGATTTTCTCTTATTCATGTCAAGAGAAAATTTAATCATGTTAAGAAACCACAGCTGAAAGAATCACTATAGTGAGCAACACAGAGGAGAATTTAGCCTTTAAATAGTTTGGAGCATCTGTGTTTAGAATTATTCTCATTCGGTAACAGGAAACACCTTTCCTGCCCTTTTCTTCCTCTGGCCCAGGTTTCAATGAACAGGTTTGGAGAAATAACTTCAACTTCAATAAATTATCATCTTGAATTATATTATTAAAGGGCAAGGAAGATGTTGCGGTTGAGCTCCTCTGCATAACCTGACTATCCTTCTTGTCCTATTTTGTAAGACATGCCTGTCAGACCTAATAAGAAAAATTTAATTCACTGGATAACCTCCAAAAGTTTACAGTGTTTTTATTACCAGCAATGTCTTAATGAGAATACACAAGCAAGTTGTCTAGAATGAAATCAATGCAAGTGTGCAGGCTGTTTCAGATTATCAGGATTCACACTAGGAGGATTATCAGGTCTCCTGTCAAGTCACTGGGCAGAGGCAGTAAGAGAGTGGTTACATTCCCGAGTGAGTCTCCTTTGACTGTGTGTGGAGTCTAGTCCAGACTCTCATCAACAACTAAGGAATGGGACATACTGACTACTGCCAGAAGCCTGACTTCTCCCATCCCTGGCCAAAAGCTGAAACTTGATACCTAAAACGTATGAGGATTAATTCAAGCACATTCCCAAAGTTAGGTACAAATCTCTTTGAAAATATTGCAAAAAGCCAAGGAGCAGGCCAGAACTACTCAGGGAAATATCTTTCTGCTGTATGTATCAGAGGGTGCAAATCTGTCTCTGCCAATCTCACTTCCAGATAGTGCTCAAAGTCCAAAGTGGTTTTGGAGAGGGACAGTTTTCTGTTGGATCTATTCAGAAAAGAATGTAATTGGGCCAGAAAATGGCAACCAAACAGAGGGAGCCTGATTCTGTCAGCTGTTGAAAAGTATACTCTCCCAGTCAGAGAGAATCCTGGTTTCTCAACTATGTGAAACAATAATATTATGCAACAGGAATTTTGTTTTATTGCATAAACATGTATAAATAAAAAGTTATAGAGATGCAATTAGAAGATTTTTCAGAGCAGTATTATGAAGATCAGGAAGTCCCAGCATGTAGCACTCCCTACCTCCACGAAATAACTTGAGTACCATTAGACATACTTTACAAATCTATTTTGACCACTGAATGTATATTTCTATATATAAATGCAGATGTTACTTATTCAGCTGAATATTTTCCTTAAAAAATAAGAAAAATCAAATATGAAACCATAAGGACAATGTTACACTCCATAGTTTGCCATAAAACATGCCTTATCTTTAATTTATATAAACTGCTTCTTGGAATTAAAATTTTATCTCCTTCCTTTTATAAAATGATATTCATTCATGTTATGTGTGTTATTTATGCTCTTTTTCTCTTATTTTCACAGGTCTATTGAAGATTTTTTACAGAGAAGTGCAGACTCATTACAGCAATTTTATACCTCCCACTAGGACTTAGTCTTGGTATTTATGTAACTATCATCACCTTAGTGTCTGACTTTTAAAGCTGTGATGTTTTCTTGAAGTATTTCGTATAGGCATTGTTCAGCAATGAAATTCAATAATGGATGGACCGTTTTGAACAGGTGAATATTGCAATTTTTATGCACCTAACATACCTACCTTAAATTTAGGTTCTCTATTATTCAGGATTTTCTATGGTATTCTATATCCAGCTTGTGTGAATTTGATTTTCATATTTCAAAAATGTACTTATCTCAACAAAAGGGCCCCACTACGGTCACTTCTATTAATGCAGTGTAAATTGCCTCTGTAAAGTGGCAAATGCTAATGAAACTGCTCCTGTTTCTCAAGGCATTTTTTGCTTTTTAAACTGAGATGTCCACTGAAGAAACTCCCTGTGTATTCTCAGTTGGCTAAAAAAAAAAAAAAGTACTAGTGCTCATAAAGATGACCTCATGTTTGCACTTCTTTGCACAGGGCAATGGCCGAAATGTTTTTCCCTACAGAGGCTTTTCTCAAACTGTCTGCCTGATCTATGTGACATGTCACTTATCATTGTTAAGAAAGAGAGGTTTAGTGAAGCACAGCATCCCACATGGATGCTTTAAGCCACTTTATGCACTGGGATTACACTCTTCTGACAAAATGTCAATGTCTTGTCATACATATTCAGTGTCACTGAGTTAGTTGTATTCGCTTTTGCAAGTGCTGCATTTGTATGAATCCCAGCAGCTATAAAATGGTTTATGAAGATCTGTCACATGGAACAGAAAAGACAGAAACAACTTTTAAAAACCTGCAGCCACTGAGATGAACTGCCTTCAAAGTGTATTTGTATAAGATCTGCTGTGTCATGAACTTCGGTGACTAGAAAATGACTGAATCCTATTGTAGACAGTAAGGTGGCATCACTACACACATATATACAACCCACTTAGGTTGGACTTTCCTATTGCAGTCTTGGTCCCGGGGCCTTGAAGGATCTGCAGTCCTGCTCAGAACACTTCACACACCTAAGATACACAAGACTTAAAAAGAAAGCAGTTGGCCTAATCGGGTGTCTGACAGCATCTAATCCAAATATTTTAAGATCTTATAGAGCCAGCTAGAGTAAAAGAGAAATGCTGTCACTGCTGTGAGGTATCAGTTGTTCTCAGTGAGATGTGCAGTACATCAAGTACATCCATAGGCAATATGCAAGGCCATAAGCAAACCACTAGATAAAATTGGAGTGAGTAGTGCTCATCTCACATGGAAAGCTGGTAAAGGCTTTGCAGACTCATCACTATTAGTCTCCACTAAATTACAGCATTGATCATCCAAATATCCTGCTGTTACGATAAAAACCAATCAGTTCTGGTTCAGATTTCATCCAAGACATTGTTCTTTATCAGAACAATCATGAATGTCTCTAATGTGACCTTGTACTGCAGTGGAGTGAAACTCAGTGTACTCTGCACTAAACATTCAGATCTTGGTTCTCGTGTCTTGAAAAGTAGGAAACTATAAGACTCTAAGCTGACACAACACCACAGAATCATTTACATCTCTTATGGTGTTTAGATCTATAGGTTAAAAAGTTAGCCCATGTTGAAAAATTCTGTGTGACATGAAAGTTCAGTGCAAACATAGCTCATATTTTCTACTGCTATATTATAAAGAAAATCTTGTATGTGTCCCATGAAATACTATGGGAAGAAGACAATTTTATGAAAAAAAAAAAGTGCTCTAGCAGAGTTAAACACTTGTGGGTACTGAGTTTATTTCTCAAATATATTGAGCATAAACCACTTCATGTGCAGTCAGTGAAATTCCACAGTGTTTAATTAAAATGTCCTTTCTTGAAAGTACTCACTTTTGGAACCTGAAAGAAGCAGTTATTCACTAGTTGTTTCACTGGCTGATCAAACTGAATTAATTAAGTCATTTTTTAATCCTTGTCTTTTTGTATATTTGGGTGGGTGTTTGACACTTCACTGAAGCTAATTCATTAGCAGTGTATCTAAAAAACTTACTTCACTGAAGCTAATTCATTAGCAGTGTAGCTAAAAAACTTACAGACATATATTACTTCTTTACAATATTTGATATTTTGTAATAAATGGTATTGTACTTTTATTATCACTTAAATATAAATAAATTAATCTTCAAAGCAGAAGTATTTCTATAGAGAGCTTAAGACCAAAATTAGTTAAGAAACTCTATGGGAAGCTCAGCAGTCAAATATTTAAAGGTCTAATCGTTGTTTAACTCTTCATGCTTGTCTGAAGCTCAGAATAAAACAAAACCAAGTTGTATTAAACCAATGATCAATATACAAAAAATTCCTTGCTTATCAGGTCTCCCTGTTGACTAATGTAAACTAAAAGAAGAGACACGATAATGTGTCCCTTTTTTCCTAATATCCTTGACATTGGACAGACTATCCACATTCATCTACTTTGACTACTTCAGAGAGTTTCAGACTACTTAAGTCATAATATGTTTTGTAGCACTTCAGCCTTCACTTTGCTTTAGAATGATAAAGCTGTGCAAACAAACAGTTAATCTCTGCTATTCTTCTATACACTACCACCATACACTGTGAAATAGCTGCGCTTATAATATTTGCAAGTTTTTCTTTCATAATGTTGTCAGAGGAAAGATTGCCTGATTATTGCTAGTGATTCTTAGGAAAAATCTAAAGATAAGAAGTGATATTATTCAATTAGGTGAAGTAGTTTTCAAAACTGACTGGAAGTTTTCAAGACTGACTATTATATTCCATGGCTCAAGTGATTGTTACTAGTTAGCAAGCTGTTACATATTCTTATCCATGTTAAATTATTTGCACATTTAACCTGAGAGACTGCTTTCTGATGAACACGTGGTATTTAATTAACATGCAAATAGTGTAAAAATAAAGTTTGGTGTTTTTTTTAATTTAGTTGATATGAATAAATAAACCTGAAAATAGTTGACCAATTATAATTACAGTTTCACTGCTCCCTAAAAATGCCTACTATTTAAGCGGTACTATAAATTGTAACTGCTTTTTTATTTGATGTCTAGTGCTGATATTTCGATGTAAGAAGAGAGAGCAAAGCACAATCAAATAATGTCTTATAGAAGAAAAGTGCTATCTGAAACAACAAATTTAAATAGAAATAGAAAGAAGAAAATAAGTCCTTATAACTTTGGAGTTTCTAAAATACTACTGCTACAACTTGCTTGAGTAGCCTCATATGTATCTCATTTATCAGCTGGGTAAAATGAATGTCCGGCAGCAAAGGATGCCATTCACAAATATTTATGGATGTCTTAGTGAAGAAAAGAGGATTTCATTTGAGAATATTTGCACAATGGATTTGTTTTCTCAACTGAATCTTATGTTAAGGCTCTGCTCAATTTGGGATTTTTACCTTTTTCCTTAGTCATAGTTGAAGTCTTTATTTCTTTTCCTTTTGAAGAGTCTGGGAAAGATATCAAACATAAAAGTGGAAGGAGAAAGTTAGTAAGTATACACTGTGTCCATCAGCACTATAATAAACATGCATAACACCACATCAACTAAATGAGCAAAAGAAATAAGTATTAAGAATTAGAATTTCTGTTTACTTCAGTAAAAGGCTCAACTTAAGATTTAAAAGCAAACCAAAAATAATTCCTATTAAATAGCTGGCAAAGTTTCTGCAGCTCAAACCATTCCTGTGTGGTCTGTCATCTCAGCCTGTCACGTGAATTCAGTAACAGCTCTGTTACTAATTTGCTCAGAAAAGACCAACACTCCCGCTACAATATTGGCTGTGCAGGTCAGCTATCAGTTAAAGAATACCATAATAAAGGTTATAATTTTATTATTTCTGAATCATGTTAGATGCTGCTCCTTTCAATATATCAGATCTATTAAGAGAGAAGGAGCTAGGCTTAGTTCCTTTGCACCAAAAGACTGTAATTGAAAATATATCAAAACTGCACTGAGATACCAGCAGGTTCTTTCATGAGAACGACTGGTTATTTCCCAACCACGTAGTGATAAGACATTACCCTTTTCCTTTAAGGCTGCTGGAGGCTTCACATCTTTTCTTTTACCAGACTCTAGAAAGAAACATTTAACATTTATTACCAGTCAGGTTAGAGAAATAAGATGACACTTGAAAAGAAAGCAAGTCAAACAATTTAGAGAGCAGAAAAGATGTGATAATTAAATAAATTCAACAGCACAGAAATAAAGAACAGGACAAAACAACGAGGTCATTCATTCATCCTTTTAGACTTGGATATGCAAAATAATAAGCCTTCAATACGTCATTATTTCTTTGCATTTTGAGGAAACCGTTAAGCTGTCTCTGAAGTAGGCAATGACGAATAATAACTTACAAAGAGGAAAGCAATTGTATAGAGCAGTTGGCATTGACAGAGTTTTCTTTTGCTGAACTCAAATAAAAAGTTAATCCACACTGATGAAATTAAAATATTAGGAATACTGGTCTAGAAAGCCAGAGACTGCTGATAAATGTAGGTGGGATTTTTCTTTATCCAGGAGTTGCAAAAGGACCAGTTACTCATTCAGGACTCTATTATTCTTTTAATATCAAAGAGGTCGTATGGATATTGCCTGTGAACAGGAATTCACTTCCTGCATATATATAGCCTTTTAAAATCACAGGCAAGCTGGATATAAAATAAGACTAGTGCTCATCCTTCAGACATGCACTCATATATTTTATGTCACAATGAATAGTCTGAGAACGTAATTATACCTTTAATTTTTCTGAAGTATATGATAAAGTATTAAAGGTGATGAGGAAAAAAATTGATATTCTACTTCTCTCTTTCTTGTGTCTGACAAGAACAAAAACAGAAGACTATGATCTTGTTTCGGTGTCCAGGTTAGACACGTGGACTGACAACAGTGACAAAGACCCCAAGTGGTGCCCTGGCTTCCTTCCCCAGAGTTTTCACAAGGAATAATAGACATCAAAAAAGTACATCAATTTGCTATATGTTTACTCAGTACTCTAATATTCCAGCCATAATCTAGACTGCATTGAATATCTACAGCTTCCAAAAAAGTGGGACTGCCATAATTTGAACCTCAGATGTGCCTTTATAGCTCAGGAACCATGCACAGTTCTGCTAGCCTTTGCTGTTTCCCCTCAAATTTTTAGCTGTTTTAGTAGCTTCCAGAAAATCATTACTGCCTGTGAATCCTATAATTCTCTGTATCAGTGTTCAATAGACATCACATTGCAACAAAGAGTTTTCTCTAAATTGACACAATCAAATAACCTGTGACCTCCGTGTGTACAACTAGGAGGCCAGCCTCCTGCAACTGAAAAGATTAGAGATGTACGTGTCAATGTTGTCAACAAATGAGGAAAAAAACCCTTGACTTATATCAACCACCATCAAACACCTGGATTTTTCAGCAGCCTCATCGAGTCTCATTCTTACTCAACCACATTCTTAAGCCATAGTCACATGGACCAGATTTAGGCTAATTCCCTGCAGGAATGTCCCCACTATAGGATATAGACAACTTGGTTTTGGCAGACTAACATCCAAAGGTGGTACAAAAATAAATTTTGGTATTTCCCCCAGGACATAATATCAAAACTCTGCATTTAAAAGAAGTTCAGGTAGCTACTAGGGACCCTGCTGGGTATCTGCACAGCACAAATATTTTTTAAAACAATATCATGGTTAAAATACTCTAAATATGAACTAGAATGGGTTTGGTTTTCCATCCTCATATATTCCTACCCAAGACTTGTTTCTAGCATTGAATAAGCTGTTCTTGTATTTGGTTCTTAATTCCTTAACTTCTTCGCTTACCTTTTTCTTTTGATCCTCCTGGATTTTTGGGATTTTTTGCTTTCAGAGAATCTGTAGGGAGATAAGTTATTGAGACTTAGAAGATAGGACTGCACTTCTACATGTAAAAGAAAACCCAATAAATACTTGAAATTAAGATAAAATTTTAAACATAAATGGATGCAACCTTGACCTGTCTTTACATCCTCTCTAGTGACCACATTATATATTTTAAGGTGCAATAATGTTAGTAGCAAATGCAAAAGTAGATATTATTATAGATCACTCTGTAGAGATGTCGCAGAAGGGAGAAACTGGAAAGGAGAACAGGAAAATGCAAGTAATGATCCAGGATTAGATATTCTTAAGGCCTTATCCAAAAGTTCATAAAGACAGAAAAGATTATTCTGTTTTCTCTGATGAACTAAAGCCCAATTTCTTGCCTCAGCCTCTCAGAGAGCATGCATTCAGGGTCACAAAGCAGATGAAAAACATTATGTTCCATTACCATCTATTTTTTGTACTTTTTTTAAACAATAGCCTCTTGACTTCTTAAGTGTATGTATCAGGGAATATTAGGAGGAAATGTTTTTTTTCCAAAGTGAGGAAGTAATTTCATAGGCTTATGAATGTGTGTGGTTTGAGAAAGAATATCACAGCTTGCAGGATGCTGAGTAGATGCAACTGCACGCCATCTGACAGGATATAGCACCTAAGCATCTAGAAAAAACATGCCATTTATTCCAAATGTAAGTTAACCAAATCTTCAGTAAAACAGATAAAGCTAAAAGAAGATCCTTTCCAAACTAAGTTTAACTCTGATCATCCCCCTTGGCTGTCATGGTATCAGGAAGCTATCTCACTTTTCCATCTGGCTTTAAGTGTTAGTTGTAAAAGAAAAAGTTCCCTTCCAGGATGGCTGAAGCTGTTGAAGAAACCATACTGTTCAGGGAGAGGTACTTAAATTAGGAGCCTTGTCTTTACAGCAGCAGGTGGCCTCCTTCAGGGAACTGGAGAAAACATCAGTGTGAAGACCGAAGCCCTTTGAAGGAGCCTTGATGTTGACTATATAGGACACATTGAGACAACAGCTACCCAACTTGAACATTTTATGCTGTGTGTACATTTGTGGTCTCAAAGATCATCAGCTGCTGTTACAGTCATAGGCACAAATCAACGTCTTTGGCCTTGTGGGTTTGGTGCATATGCTCATGAGGATTTTTGTCATCCATGTATTAGGTCTCCCTGAAATTTCCTATGATTTTTAGCTCTTAAAGCAAGTTCAGCACTTTTGACTCTTAAAACTTCTAAATGCAGCTATTAGCGCAGGACACCTTTCATGATGCACTGACTTTTCTACCCTCCGAGACAAGGCTACTGAGTCCTGTTTCCCTTCCAGGGACTCACTGAAGACTTTTCAAACTTCTGCTCTTGACTGACCATTTTCCTGCTGGTCTCATAAGGGAAAAACATCCAGAGTTGGCATAAAGCAAACATTCACCTTTCTGCTTTCCTCCTGCATCCTACTCCAGAGGTGAAACTAGACTAGGTTAGGAAGATGATATAGAAAGATGCAGAAGTATGTGAACTCTTCAGGATAAAGATCTAGTTCTCATACAAATGGCAACAACAAATAAGTATTTGGAAATACGATGAAATATTAACTGAACAGACACTGCTTTTCTGCAGGTAAGTCTGACAACATAACTCTACTTTTAAAGAAGAAAAAAAAGTGTGTTATAAATTAAGATAAAAAAATGCTGCAGGTAGGATATTTCATTTTAGTTTTACTTTAGAGGAAGCAGAAATATTGCATAACAAATGCAAATCAGCACATTTGTTTCTTTAAAGACAATGTGCTATTATATATATGTCAAGAAAGAAATACACACTACTGACTTATTTCCCCTACCAATCTGTGCATAAAAATAAATAGGTTTATTATCCACACAAAACTGACATAAGAGAAGATGCAAAGATATCCCAAAATATGGTGAAAGCACACAAGAGTGGAAAGAACGAGCATTTCTTTGGAAAACACATCATGGAATGTGGAATAAGAATGACTTTACATTATCTATACAGCACAAATGCTGTCACTTTAATAACTCAGCATAGTGCAACTCTAGTGAATTTCTTAGAAAATCTCAGTGAGCTTTTAGTGCCACTGTTAGAGACTCTAGATGAATAATCTGGTCAGCTCTTACAGAGGCCCACTGAAAAGTCTTGAAGAGGTGATGGAGTGAGGAAAGAGTAGCATGCAAATAAGTCTTTGATTAATTTATGAGCTACAGTTCAGGCAAATATGGTGACTGAAATGGGGGGATTTACAGTGCTAAATATATGTCCACACAGCAGAGTAATCCAGAATTCAGCAGCAAAAGCACATAGCCCAGAAAGGCACCAAGATTTCTAAGGGTTTCTCCCACACATCTTTATAATTTCCTCCTACAGAGTCTTTGCTGCCAACAGATTTTGAACTGACCTATTTAACTTCCTAATCAGCACCTGCATTTTTAGACACAGACACCGAACTATGCCAATTTGGTGTCTATTACAGGACCGCTGATCTCATGATCTGAGGAACCAGGCTCAGCTGGGCTGGACATCAATGTTGTAGGGGCTCAGGAGCCTGTGGTATGTTTACAGCTGTATTCAGCATCAAGCAGTAGGTTGAGATCTTGCTCTTAGCAGCAGTGATGTATTGGGCACTCATGACTACTATATCACATAGAGTAAAGAAAGTGATGTGAAGCTCTACTTGAAAACACTTTGAGTAATGTTTTGGAATATGCTGCATCGTGGCCAGCAGTTTGAGGGAGGTGGTTCTACCCTTCTACTCCACTCTTGTGAGATCCCACCTGGAGTAGTGCATCCAGCTCTGGAGCCCCCAACACAGGAATGACATGAACCTGACGGAGCAGATCCAGAGGTGGGCCACAAAGATGATCAGAGGGCTGCAACACCTCTCCTGTGAGGAAAGGCTGAGAGAGTTGGGCTTTTTAAGCCTGGAGAGGAGAAAGCCCTGGGGAGACATTATAGCTGCCTTCCAGTATCTGAAGGAGGCCTACAAAGAAGCTAGAGAGAGACTTTGCAAAGGCTTGTAGTGATAGGATGTGAGGGGTAATGGCTTCAAACTGGAAAAGGGTAGATTTAGATTAGAAATTAGAAAAAAGTTCTTCACTACAAGGGTGGAGAGACTCTGGAACAGGTTGCCTAGGGAAGTTGCAGATATTGTATCACTGGATGTGTTCAAGACCAGGTTGGATGGGGCTTTGAGCAACCTGGTCTAGTGGAAGGTGTCCCTGTCACAGTAGGGAGGTTGGAACTAGATGATCTTTAAGGTCCCTTCCAAGCCACTCTGTAATTCTGTGATTCTATGATTTTTGTCTTGTTTTCCTAAAATGTTAGAAATCTGATATAATAGGGTCTGCACTTGGTCTTTAAGATAAATTCCTGCCTTCCCCATTATGAAGAATGGGTAGAGAAGGTCTAACCTCTTCTGCCATTCTAGAAGGACCTGTTAATATACTAGTGACTGAAGTTGCTGAGCTATTGAGCATGAGCTCATGAGATTAAAAGCAGCTTTGTGAGAGCAGTCAGTGAAGGACAAGCTACAGGTCTGTCAAGCCAGGAGCATTTTGGGTCTCTTCTATCCTTTTTATTTTTATTTTTAAATTTAATTTAAAATTTTATTTATTTAATCCTTTGAAAGAAACAGCAGGCTGAGCGTACCTTCTCCACGCACAGGAGAAGGGGGCAGAGCCAAGCTGTCACAAAAGTGTCTCTTCTTTTTTTCTCAGCACAACCCCATCAGGGAACAACAGATTAAAGGCAGTCTGTGGAGAGGGCCACAGGACCACAGGAAATTTTGTATATACAATTCTAGTTCAGATAACTAAACTCGTGTAAATGGGACATGTACATTAGGAGTAGAATAGACATAGAAGAACAATACATGAACCACAGGATTTGCAGATTATTACAATTCAATTTTAATTTTTGTATAAAGAAGTTAGTGATTACCCAATTAAACAGGAGTGAGTAAATGATCATCGCTTCCAGGATTCTTAAAATATGTCTAGCAATAAGATTATTACTCCCTTTGTTTTATATATTTTTTCATTTTTCTATAGTGCTTGAACTAAACTCTTCATACAGTTCATTGTTTGAAATAGCATACAATGTACTCTTACCTTTATCTTTTAGAGATGTAGGATTCTTTCCTTCTTTTTCTTTAACAGGTTCTGTAAAAATAATTTTTTAAACGTCAAGCTAGTGTGATAAAAGGTTAGCACCTAATACCTTTGGAATAGTGACTGGTTGAATAACTGTCGGTTTCTAACTGAGTGACGATACCCATTAAATGTATAGTATAAAATTGTTTTTTCATCAGTTTTAGCATTCTTGTAAAGTGAAACCAGGACATTTTCTTAAGTATGGTGAAAGAAAAAAGATCACTCAAAATTTATTTCACTTTGCAGCTTGTAATAAAAGTTAATGTGTTGCTAAATTCTGAGTTTAGACTTTTAAGTTTTCATACGGATGCTTCATATTACCAAGTCTCATTTTCCACCTCTGATCCAGGTAATGAGAATTAAGTTTTATCAAAAATTTACTGAAACAGTATTATGATAATGTATTCCTAACTAAACTATAATGTAAAACCAAAACTCCCTGTACAATTTTTTTTTCTTGATGTACACAAATCTTAGGGTTTTATACAATTTTGTCCTGACATGTTACCTTTATTTTTTGTAGCAGCTGGAGATTTCAATTCTTTCTCTTTTCCAGGATCTGTAAAAGAAGCATTCACACTGATTGATAAAGTGACAGTCAGAAGCCATAACTAAGTGAAACTATGACGTTTAAATATGAGAGAAAATGAAGCATCTAGATCCTATGAGAGACTATAACTATATATTGGAAGAAATAGTGAAAAATTGAATGATTTGAAGAGTTCTATGAAACTAACCTTTTTCTAGTCAGAGTTCAGTCCACAAAATGTGTTTTATCAATTTAACTATGAATCATACAAAATTTGCAAACTTCAACTTAATGTGGGATAAGGATAGTTTTTCAGCTTTCTTAACGAGAAAGGGAAAAGCTGACCCTTTGCCACTTTTGACTCATCAGAGCAGGCTATGGCCTACTTCTCTCATCTGGAATTGTCCATTCTTGCTGAGCAAGTCCAAGGGTCTCCTTATTGAAACTATTTTTTTCAAATGGTCACGTGCATATCAAATTGAGAGAGCAACAAAATAGTGACAAAAAGGAGGATGAAGAGTTATTTTTATTCTGCCTATGGAAAAGTAATGAAGATGACTAGGGCACACCATCCTTTGTGGATACTGTGTGAGGAACGGCAGTCCCCTGTAAAAAGGCATAAGAAATAATTTGAGCCAAACAGAAAATAAGAATTCTGTTTCAGGCAATATGTGAGATCACCATTCTGGTCTGATATTTCCAAGGTCTCCTAAGCTTTTCCCACCAAAATTAAAGGGACAGATGACATTGTCCAAAACCAGGCTATTCAGAAAGAATAGCAACTTGGATTTTGAATTCTTGCGTGTTAAGTGAGTGTTTTAAGCATCTGACTACTGTTTACACTAGTTTATACATGTTACATGAGAAATATTAATTAACAGGTATTTTCTGGAAAAAAAAACCCAAACAACAATGTTACCCATCACATATGAAGCAAAAAAATATTTCTATTGAGAAACTCATCATTGTCCATGCCAAAAGATCTTAAAGAAGTCTATTAGAGATCACCTTGATTTCTAGAATAAGAGATCAAGACTACTAATGATGAGGAGGTTCCATTTGCCAGATAGATATGAAACTTGAAGTACCTACAGTGGGTAGCTGCAGTGATAGTTTTTTATTGTCTTAAGCACACATAATTCAAAAATTGTTGCTTTTGTTATAAAAGCATGGAATGTATCCAATAGTGATTTATCATGGTACTTCTTATTTGTAATTTAATGTTCAGCTCTGTGTAAGACAAACTGAATTCACGAGAAATCTGAATTGGAGAAATTCAGAAATATTAAAATTTTATTTATGGTAGAAGTGAACGTTAAGTGGAAAAGCTTAATTTACTGTTGACATTGAAACTCCTGTTCTGTTGGAGCTGATTTCAAGAACAAAAGTTTCATTATTTTTCTCCTTCTCCATTGTGCTTCTAAAAAGGCATTCCTTTCAGATGATTGATAGAATTTTTAAAGGAGAAGACTTGGGAAAAGAATTTGTTGAACAAGGTCAAAAATGTAATTTTCTCCTAATAAAATTGTCTTTTTTCCATCCTCATTACATCCCACACATCTGCTTCAGAAACTACTTATCCTTGTTTACCTTCAGGTTTTGCACTCAGCAGTTTATGATTCAATTACTAATTTTCAAAATGAGAAAACAAACAATTTACTGCAGATGTCTGCAAAATACATACAGTGGAACTAAGTATCTATAATAGTCCTAAAAAAAGTCAACACTAATTCAAAAATTTGTTAATGACTAAATACTACAGTATTATGCCCTTACCAAAATAATTTACTGCACAATATAAATCCTTTAGTTTCAGGACTCTGCCTGTAAGAACTTCAAAGTTGTTGTGCACCTCCATTATCAAGAACATAGTTATCCAAACTGTTGCAGAAGATGTTACTTAGATGACATATTTTGAAAAAAAAAAAAAGAACATTAAACAATGCTGAACTGAAATATTAAATCATTGTTGCCAAAATTTGAGGTCCCATGTGATCTGTAAACAAGGAAGACTTTGGGAAGGTTCTTCAGAGACATTTGCTATCTCGAGGGGAAAAAAAAAAAAAGGTTTTGGTTGTGGCATGTGACACAGATGCTGCTGAAGAACTTAAAAAATAACCCAGAATGGATCTGGAAATAGGAAATTAAAGAGTAAATAAACATGAGCTATATTCTCTAGGACTCAATTTACTGAAGTCTGTTAGTCTGCCATTACTTGGCAAAATGACAGTCTGTAGGACAAATCACATGACAAGAGCCTTGTGTTACTTGCTCTGTATTGATTTTCAGTGTAAAACTCATATTGTCATCAGAATACATAACAGATCTGTAGAGAGTCTAGCAGGTGTAGAGAGAAGAAATTTGTGTGTAAAATAATAAATATAAACTTTAGAAATATTTTTTGTTTTTTTTTTTCTGCTGGCATTGCATAAATCTCTTCTTTTTATCAAGGAAGAATATACAGTATTGGGATGAAAATTCTTTGGCTTAATCAACATATCCATTACTACTATTACCTGCTTTGTTGTATCCATCCTTGTCTGTCAAATCAACCATAAGCTGAAACTCTGACTAGCAGCAGGAGCTTTTATACTTCCCCCCCCTCCTTCATTTATAGATCTGATATTGCTTTATCAGTTATAACGAGAAGAAATATGTAAAACTATAGCTTACTTCCTTGTTTCATCTTTGGTTTATCTGAGGAAAAAGAAGAGAAAGGAAGCAAAAGTGCAAAGAGAAAATAAAAAGAATATTAGACTACACATTCACATAAGAAACTATTTTTTAATACAATCAGCTAATGAAAATATATTTAAACATATATATGTTGCCCCTAAGTGCTTAAATATATCCCCATTGCTGCTTGACAACGTACGTGAAAAAAGTTCATGGTTCCTACCTAGTACCTTGCAGATGTGCAACAAGAGCATAAAAACCCCCAGACTCATATGACCTGTATTAACTGATGGTAATTAACTCCTTTCTTAGTACTGTTGGTTATCACAAGAAAACAAATCTTTGCTTTTTCCTCATTTCTTTTAAGTATTAATTCTCTCTTGCCTTAATAATCAGTAACTCCCTGGCAACTCTCCAACATTTGCCCATTGTTACTTTTAAAACAATTTATTTTTTCTACAAATAAGGCAAAGAGTTAAAGCACTGTCTTTTTCTAGACACTTCTGGCAGTTCTCTGCCTTCTTGCACTCCTTTTAACAGTTAAAAGTGTTACATGCAACTTTGCTTTACTACTAATAAACTGTCAGTGAATGGCAATGTTGCTACAACCTTTTAGCCCATTTCCAGATCATGGGAATTTGAGGTCAAAGCTGCGATAATATGTTTGATCACTAAAACTTTTAGGTTTTTAACAATGAAGCTATGCCTTGATTTCTAAACAGAGCCACCAACACTCAAGATCTCCCTGTAAGTCTCCTAATATTTAGTGGTTTTCTTTAATTGAAAATCCTAACTTTAACCAGGTGGGAATCCCTCTATTTTTGACATATCCTGATATACAATTGCTAGCAGAGAAAATGATCTAATTTCTCAGTCTGAAAGGTTAAAAAATCCCTTTCCGTTAAAAAACTATTTCCTGATTAAGAAAAAGAGTCTTTACTTTTCCTAATATCTTCCAGATACCAGGAATCAGTGAATTAGGTACAGATTTCTTTTCACTCAAAGCATAACTCAGAGCTGCTTCCATCATCTTGTATTTTACTCTTCCATGAGAAATGCAAGTACATGCTAATATTCAAAAAACTTGCTGAAAGTTTTTTTTTTGGCTCATTTGTCTTTGAGTGATCACTGTGTTGGCAGTAGCTCCATACATACAGAGCACAGAAATAAGAAGCACAGGCAGTTGCTGTCTGAAATTGTTTATGTTAGCTTCTGTGCAGCAGAGGAACGTGCCAACACATGGAAGTAGTTGCAGAAATAGTCATGATAGACATTACACAGTGCTCTTATTCTTTTGACTTGCAAAAATTAGATGGCTGCTGGCATGGGAAGATCGTGTTGCTGGTGCTGATTGCTCTCGTGGGCAATAGTTTGTCCCCTTGGGAACTCCCTGGGTATCACAAGTGATGGTTTAGAAATTCCTGTTCAATGCTAACCATTAAAAACTATGGTTTTACTGCTCAGTTTGTGTTCTTTATGGCACAGCTAAAATATTTTGCAGATGAATTCCCACCTAATGCTGTGACATTGCAGAAGGGATAAATCTTACAGCAAACACCACCTCATTGCTGCATGAGATAGCCAAACAGCATGGAAGCAGTGCAGATGGCTGGGGAAGCACTTGTAAGTCAAAGGAAAATAGCATGGAGATACCCAGACTAACAACTGAAATCTAGGCCAAGGCCCACCTAATTATAACATTTTCCATGACAACTAACAAGCAGCTGGCAGCAGCTGCAGATTGCCTGCTCTGGCTTAAGCAATGCTGGGTAAAGATGAAGCTGAGAAACTGGAGAAAAGTTAGCTCAACTGACCAAGCTATACTAGTAAATATGCGTTGTAATTTATTCTAAACAGTACTGGCAAGTTTGGTAAACTCCGATATGATAAGATTGAAAATGCCAAATTCATCATCAGGGCTCTAGTTGACAATTTGACCACGACCAAATACAAAAAAAACACCTTGGGAGACAGCAGAGGAAACCAAACAGATTAGGATGCGAGTCATATAAAGGAAGCCAGGGCTGATAAGCTTTGGGTCTTTACGCCAGTGTTTTACCATTTTGCTCCATACCATACTAACCTAAAAAACAAGCGTGTAAGAAGTAAGTATGCAGCATATGTTACTGAAAGTAACAATATTAATAAACATAAGTATATATAATGGGAAAAGGCTCAGCCTTGTTTAAATACTTTAAGGCTCCACCCCTTTTTACATTCACCTTCATCACTCAGTAGCTTCATTTTTGTTTTAGCTTGGATGTATACTGACCCTTGGTGTTCTGCTCTGTTCGGCTTTGGAAACTGCACGTAAACTTTGTGACCTGCTGAACTACATGCCATCAACACATTCAGCTCTTGTATCCTTTCTTCTTCTGATGTTCAACTCCTAGACATTCCCATTCATGCCTTATCCATACCAAACCTATGTTTTTTTTGATAAAAACATCTACAAGTTCTGCTTTCAAAAACTTTTGAGATTCTCTGCAGTGGAACTTCATGGCTCTCTCTGGGGCTAAGAAAGGCAACTCAGCTGACTTTACGGGGTCTCTGTCTATTTACTTCATTTCAAGTCACTTGCTAAGACTGAATAGTTAAGGCTGATCCTGGCCCAGGCTACAGGGACAAGAAGCCTCTTCCAAGATCTGTGGAACGGAAAGTTTCAACACAGAACCTTTAAGCTGAAGTGGTCAGCCCAGCCTGTTCACCTGAACCTTTTTTTTTTTTTCCGGGGGGGTGGTGTGGGGCACTGTTTACGGTTTTGTGCAAGTGGGACAAAGTCAGTTTCTTGCTGGAAATTCCATTTTGCTCTGATACACACAGCAGAGCCCTGGCAAATACTAGCAGAGCAATGGATTTAAAGGTTGCTGCTGTCACCCAGTTGTCTGAGGTATTTGTTTCTGTGCCATTGTCTTTTAAGAGATAATGCCAAAATGCTTTGTTTTCTTTTTACCTTGCTCCGCTGCCTTTGTTGCTTTTTCTTCCTTCTTTTCAGGTACTGCTGCAAAACAAAGATAAGGTTTAAGTAAGATTTCTAGTCAGAAGTGTTGCTCCAACAGGCAAAGCTTTTCTTAAATGCTTAGAGATTACTTTGAGGCAAACAATTTCAAAGGTTTTTTTTCCTCCAATTTTTGTATTTTCTATCTATCTTAAAAAAAAAAAAAAAAAAGGAGGAAAAAAAAGAGGAAAAGGAAAAGGAAACAGGGTGCTACTTTCCGAAAATAAATAACAGTATTGTCTTCTAGATCTCAAGTGGAAAAGAGGCTGAACTGCAGTGCATGTCACGTAATAGAGGAGAGAGGAAACAAGCAGATCTCTACCTAGCCATGTGAGGGTTCCCCATGTCTACTGTTTGCACCAGCAGAAACCTTCACTCTGCATACCTGACACAGCAAAATATTTCTACACATAAATAATTTTAAGCATATCCTCAGTGAGGACGGTGGGCCACAGTCTGTGTGTTACTGACACCTAACTTAGTCCTTGCGAATACTGTAATTTCTGCTTGCAAGAGAGAAGAGTGAACCAGACCACTTGTGCAGCAGGGCTACTAGACCTTTACTGATGCCAGGGCAAGCAGCTGTAACAGCCCAGGTCAGGACATCTTGACATATCCAGCTGATTATTCACAAGCTTTAACTTGCACGGTTCCTAAATTGATTTGTACAATCGAGGATTATTTGTTCATGGCTCCACACTACAAATTAAATGATCTAAGAGGAGGAGGTATAGGAAAAAATCCCTTCAGACTTCACTCTCTTAGGAAATTTACATAAATATGGGATTATTATATAGTTGCCAAACCTGCCAGGTAAATCATTAGAAATGTACAAGATTTCCTGTCAATTGCTGAATATATTTAGGGCATTGTACATATTTTTTTCATCTAGTCTTGCAAATATGTAAGTGTATTTGTTTATCTCTAAATGGCACTGCCAACACTTCGCTTTTCTAAAACCAAGCATTTTTAGCCATAATTTATAACTATTATGCTATTATTAACATAAAGCATTGATTTAATTAAAAAAGGTGCTCTCTTACACTGGTTGAGACAAAAATGTGGCATTAAGAAAATACCTAGATGAATCTGGACTTTGGGCCATGCCACTGAGCAAAGCAGGATCACAGTGCTTCTAAAAATTATACTGAAGTGGTAAACATCTTGAAGAATAACCTTATTTTAATATGAAAAGAAGGATATGAAGAGGGGCACCAGAAACCAGTCCCATATGCATTTCAAAATGTATTTTTAGCATCTAAAGTTTCAAAAGCAGCTTTGGTAAGAGTAAAATGAATTCTTGAGAACTGTTATTTTCTCCAAAACATGTTCATCCTCTTTTTAGCTAGAATCAAAGCAGTTTTGGTTTGTTCAGTTTCTGAAAACCAGAATACTGATGGAATTAAAAATAAAAGTGTTTTCTGGATACTGAACTGCAGGCTAGAAGAGCAATATATCTTTCTGAGAAGATCGGGCATTTAGAGTCAAATTCCTGTGGTGATAGTAGACCATGAGTGCAGTTATGATGAAGGAACCAGCCAACCTTGAGAAATGTTGAGGCTGCTATTTTAAAAAACCCAACAACTAGTACTATTAATAGTATTCTCACTATCAATGTGTTCAGTAATGCTATAATGCTTCTGTGAGTGTGTGTTTGTAAGGAAGAACTCGTGGAGACAGATCAGAGCTTTAGCAACTCTTGGGAACTGCCAAGTAGCATCATCTGGACATGGCAGAGTAGCATCTGGAAGGACAAACAGAACATCGCAGTATTCCTTTTAACTTTTGAGAAGGGAGGTGTGAGCTACTTTGATAATGTTGATCATCATACTTTGGTAATGTTTATCATCAAGGTAATAGGTATCACTTTAATAGCCTCTATAAATAAGAAGCCTGCACATATACATTCAAGTGTTTGAAATAAGGTTCCAAAGAAGGTTTTATTTTGTTTCTGTTAGAACAGGGCTAAGTTTTCTAAATAACTTAAGATTTCATCCCTTCCACTGAGCATTGTCAAAGTTCTTGCCACTTTTGGGTGGCAGCCTGAAAGATGATCTCTTTGTAAAAATTGTCCCACTGCAGGTGTTCCCAATGTGAAAAGCTGATCCTTTAGTCATATGACTAAAGTAATGTGGATGTACTATAATATATTATAATTTTCTCATAAACAGAATAATATTAAGCATTAAAAAAGAAACACAACAAAAAAAAATGCCAGAAAAAAAACAACAGAGCAAAACCACCCAAAAATGTGTCCGAAGTAATACAAAATAAAATGAATACAAGTAAAGGTAAAAGTAGAAATTTGTCAGGGATCCATATTTGCAGTAAAGTATAGTTTAAAACAATAGATGAAGTAAATGGAGTCTGGACTTCCATTTATATTCTCTCATTTCTCAGCAAAATTCTTGACAACTTGGCATAATGTAGTTCAAATGGATGATTTCTGTGATAATTGTTTTGCTGATTCCATCATAAGCTCTTTGGAATCAAATGAGAGAGAGCTTAGCTGACATTGTTTTGTGCTGAAAGTAGCCAGGAGAGCAATTAATCAGGCAAATCTTTCTGCAGTCTCAACATTTGCAAGCTACAATCAAATTTGTCAGAATATTTTTATCGCAGAAGAGGCAGGTTGCGTAACTGGCATCCACATCAGAAATATGCATTCCAAAATGTCGCTCATTTTAAAGCCACTTTGAGATGTTTGCTCAGTGTGAAAGAAAGCTGAAAGAAATTAGTCTGACTGGAGACAACAAACAGTTCATTTCCTGAACCCTGAGGTCAGAGGCAGGAGCTCCTCATCATGACATTGCTAATATCAAGAAATTATGAATTTAGGAAGTGTCTATTATGATTTAGGAACTGTTCTGTTACATGGAGAAACTAAAAAATTCCCTTACATAGTGGCATTGCAGAACCTTTTGTTAGAAAATGCAACAAAGCTCTATATAAGCTTGATAGATTATAAGAAGTATAAACTAGTGGTAACAGTTTAGACTTCCTTCTATGCTAGCAGATTAATGCTTTTAATTACCAAAGAGAATTTCATCAAAAGCCTCCCTTCTTTTCGGAACAGGACTATATGCCTTCTATGAACATGCTTGAAAATTGTAAAATTTGTCAAGAGCTACTGAATTTTGGAAACCATGTTGCACTCAGAGATCTGCTGAGTCTAAATGGATTAATAGAAAAACGGAAAACAAGTAAATGAAAGGCAACAATAAGAACAAACAAATACAGATTGAAAAGCAATGATTTTGTTCAGACTTAGTGAAAGGTATAGCTATTAAACACTACTAGAATTTGTCTGTCATCATAAAATAATATATGTATTTAATACAAATTTAGAGGCAAAAGGAATGCTTTTAACATTTTAATAGAAATATTTTTTTTTCCCCCTGGAGTTGTAAAATTAGTAAAAACAAGTTAAATTTAGATCACTTGTTAAGAAGTGATTTTTTTCAGAAGTTAACAATTACTCCAGAGCTAACATCAACTATTTCTGTTTAAAGGAGATTGGTGAGTGATTTAAAGAAAGTTAGTTACTTCAATACAGGAGAATAATTTCAGGTTCAAATTTAGGCTGATTCTATGGTAAAACTAAGATGGCTGAGACTAATATTTTCAGTTTTGAGACTGCTCTTTTGTCCACAGAAATAACAGAGTTATTCTTGTTTTATGTAATAACAATCTGTAATGTCTATTTATCCTTTATAAACTGTGAACTTCCTATATATTTTTTTTTTTAAAGTTCCCCTTAATTCAATAGCTCATAAGGAAGAGTTTGCTTCCATCCTGCAAAATGCTGCAGAGATGGTGAAGATCTATTTCATATACAAATATTTGTTTCTTATCTAAATAAATATGAAGTATGGTATTCACTTGAAAAATTTGAGGCTACTCACTGATAAGTAAAAGCTCTGTAGTTTCAAAACACCTGCTAATTCTGTTTCTAAACTTTACAACTGACTTAAACAAAATAACTTTTAATAAAGGGATAAATATAATCAGTGAAAATAATAACTCCAAAAGCTATATGACAACATTTCCCAGTAGCAGCCAGATAAAACTTTACGTTTAGAGAAAGGGACTTAATTCTGCAAGAAACATCTGCTTCACTTTTCAGACCCTGATGGATGCAAGCTTCTAAGAAATGGGTTTACAAATACTGAAATGTTGACTTCATATTCATACTACAGTGTTACAGAAGAGATAATAATGTATCAAAAAGATTTCCTCAGAGGCTTCAAGAAATAGGGGAAACCTTTATTCAATCACCCATAGCAGCAAGACTATCTTTATTTTCAGCTTTGGCTGTCTAGAATTTGCTAAAAATGCAAAAGCTTAACTCAACATAATTCCACTCCCCCCCGCCCTTAGTTTCTGTGTTTTGTCTAGTGGGAGTATAAAGAGAACAAATGCCTGAATTACTCTGTTTTCTGTTTTACTCAATACAATTAGCTGCAGAGCAATGACAGCAGTATGAATTTAGCCCACGAAGCAGGGAACTTAGAAACAGCCAATAAAGAGAGTAACGTATCAGTTTTGATTTCCTTATATTAGTCTCCCCAGCCACAGTTCTTCAATCCTTCCTTGCTCTCCAGAAGAGCACTCTACTGCCTTGCAATTCAGCCTGACTATTTGTGCCAGCATTTACTTGTTAATGTAAATGAGGCTTCAGAGATTAATTCTGAAGTGAAAGAAAAGGTCTGAATGATATCAGAGTACTAAAACCTGGAAATTTCCCTGCCTTTGACTTGTGGTGGACAGCTTAGAGACCATGATCTACAAGTCTGAGCAGTTGATACATCTGATCCCATTTGTTTGAAAGGGAATGCAAGGTGATCATTGATATGAAGGATATCTAGGATATAACTGACAACTCTAATATTCTTGCAGGCAATTCAGAGCTAGTATCTTGCATTGTATATATGCTAAAAGTCAGACAGTGACATGAAAAATTAAATACTTGCTCAACTCGAACGTAAGCCCTTGATATTTCTCCCCAGTTCAAGTTCCCCGTGCCTTCTGGAAAGGAGCATCCTCTGGAGCAAGCATTGTTGCTCCTACACCTTCTGTCATCAGAGCTTCTTGTATGAAAGGAAGACTAGAACTGTTTCACTGAACCTCCCTGTAAAACTTCTTGTTCAGTTACTGGGTTTGTGCTGCAGCTGGACTAGCAAAAAGAGAAATATTACTCTGTGTCATGTCTCTATAGAAGATTGGTTACTTCTCCTTTCTGCCTTTTACAAAAACCTTATGGGTTGAGTTAAGGCTAGAAACTGAATTTGAAATAGGTGGAGAATTATACAGCTAGTTAGTCTATAGACAACTTGAGGAAAAGACACCTGTTTTCTAGAGGTGCTTTGCGGTGCTACAAGGAAGGACCCATTATAATTTAAAAGGTCCACCTTTAAAGAGGTCACACCTGTTAGCAGCTTTGTTGCAAGAAGCTTTTTGATTAACAGTAAACCAAGGAATTCTTCCATTTCAATTTTAAAAACAAATAGTTACCCACCTTTTGACTTCAGAGGTTCCACAGATGCTGTAAAATAAAAGCAAACATTCCAGGAAACAAAATTTTGCAAATGCATGCAGTAGCTAAGATTGATCCTAACACCTCTTCCCTTGGTCAATATGCTGCTTATCTATGCAGAGCAAGTGTTACTTTTTTTTTTTTTTTTTCTCCTTATGCAGAGCAAAACTAACAAACACATATGCTGCTTGTTTGGATAGTCTCATGGCAGATGACTAATTAACCTGCAGATGAAAAGCATTGGAAAACAAGGTCAATAGGTGAGTTATACATGGAGCTGCAATAGCTCCGCTATTTTAAAGAAATGGGGATAACAGAAGGCATAAAAACAGGTCTCAAAATAGGCACATATCAACTATAGGTGGAGGGTATGCAATAGAAATCTCCTTTCAACAATTTCAGTAGTTTGGGGAAGTTAAGGATTTATATTTTTTTTAACTTATTGAAAAGTCAAAGCAGAGAACTCTTCTAGCACTAACAGAGGGGATGATCCACTTTCAAAAGCTTTCCTTGAATATATATTTTTTTCAGTTTAATTTGTTTATTTTTCTTCATAATTGCATTAGATACATCCAAATTAAACTACCACATTTCTCCTTCTTCATTATTCACACCTTCATTCTAAACGCTGTGACAGGTTTTTATGACATAAAAAATTGACTGTCTACTGTAGGTATTTTTTACTCAGTTTATATCTGAGAAAATAGAGTCATCTGATGAATGAGTCATCAAGCTTGGCTGTAAAGGGAGTTGAAAATCTTTATGCTTTCCCAAATTTAGACAAACTGGAGACATTCAGGAATAAGAAGAGCACCTAGCTACAACAGTAAAATGTATGGGTGCTTAGAGTAAAAGCACAATAAAACTACCTACATTTTTCCTCCCCTCCACACTCTGAAGCTCCTATTTTGAGCCTTGTTCTCCATCTGTTTACTGTAACCTCCAAGCAGGCTCGCTTCTTTGGAAAGATCAACCTTTTAAAAGCTGGAAAGGAAAATTCTCAGCCTTATTGTTCTCCTCAGGAACATATGATCAGATCTCAGCTCCAGAAGACCAAGTGGCTGCATGTCTGCTCCACAAACGTTCATTTACTCAGGTAACTGATTCAAGTATCAAATCTTTACCTCTAGTTACACCTTTTTTTTTGTCCTTTTACATAACCTTGTCTCACCTTAAAATCGAACTAGGTAATTGAGACTCTAAAGCTTACTGTCTTTCACAGGTCTTACCGTGTACTTTTATTTCTTTCTTTGCCATTTTGGCTGTAAGAAACCAAACAAATGAAAAATTAAATACTGAATTCTGACATGAATTATTATTAAACATTACGATAGTTGAAAAGAAATATAAAAAGGGAATAATATTCACCAGTTTCCATGATTTTTTCTTTCTTGTGTGGTTCTGTAAAAGAAAAAAACATACATTTCTCTTGTAATGTTTTGTTTAGTTGCTCTGGACAATCATTTTCATGTTACTAACAGTGGCTGGATGTGGCATGTTCCTTTGGACTCAGTTCATGTGAGCCCTTCCCTTTTTCCTACAATAAAACCGTTGTTGTTTTCATCAGTCTCTTCAGTGGTTTTCTCACTGCACAAAATGGATCAGATTAGCTGTTTATAATGGACATCAAAGTATTCAACTCTTATGATAAGGTGCTAAAAGGAATTTCTAGAAACAGTGTAGGTGTAAACACCTGCAGTTTTACTTCTGAATGGTCTAAATGGAGGCCTGTGAGCCAACAGTATGTGCCTCAGGACACCTATGCTTATGACATAGTCCTTGCCTTTCTTCAGTGGAGAGACTGGAGAATAAGCAAAGAATCTTGCCCAGCTGCTGCCATTGTATGACATCAGAGGGAGTGCTCTTTCAGAGAAATACATGGCGTGGGGGAGCATTGTCTCTCAGGAGACAAGATTTGGAACCCGAAGCTGAAAAGCTTCATCCACCTAATCTCTGTACACTCTGGCAAACAAACAACGACTGGGATTATCAAACTTTTAAAGATAGTTTCTCTAATAGCTCTTTCCATCTTGCCAGGATGTGCACCAAAAGAAGAGTAAGGAGCCTACCAAGGGGAAGGGGAAGATGCTGTCTCTCAGAAACTTGGAAATCCTATATTTCCCATATACCCAAAAGGTAAAGTTGCTATACCCTTCACTAGGGTTGCCATCCAAGGTAGGATACCATCATGAAAATAATTTCTTCAGACAGTAAACTAGTATAGGTTAAAGAGGAGAAATATAGCAAAATGTGAAAGGGCAGAAGTTTGGGACTCAGTAGTGCAGCTGATTCAATGAGCTTAATCATAACAGCTGCAGCTTCGTTCTGTGCAGCCCAAGTGCTCTTTAGAGTATCCAATTTCATATAGATATTTTAGGACTTATTCTGTGAAATGAGAATTTTGATTAGTTTCATGGGGTTTTCTGTTTCGCTGTTGCTCAGGATAGCTTCCTGGAAACTGAAGGAAATGTAATTATTACTTCAGTGGTTCTGAGGCAATTATTTTTCTCTCTCATTCTAAGATCTGTCAGCTCTCATGAGATCAGGGAACAGTATGACATTAAGAACACTCAGCAAGTGTTTTTGCAAAGTATAGAATTTGCCATTTATTTATATTTTTTTGCTGTTTTCCAAAACTGCAAACATTGAGGAAGTTCTATTGAGCTTATTTTATAGTAGTTTTACTTCCAGAGGTTATGAAATAAAATCCTTTTCCATGAGAAAAATTAAAAAAAAAAAAAAAAAGAATAACATAGAATTTGACATCAAGTATTTCTGGAGAAATATGACATGATATGAAATTTCAGGTGATTCGTGCTCTGATATTTTAGTGAAGTCCTTCATTACATGAACTATTAACTTCAGGAAAATTCAGAACAAGATGGTTCCTTTTTTTGCTTGATCTCAATGTTTTTTATTTTGATTGGTTTTATTTATGGTTTACTCAGAAGTAGTTAGTATGACACGTGAAAGGATATTGCCAACTGTAGACATATTAGGCATTTCCCATTGGATTTGTCATCCGCTATATATTTAACCATTTTTGTATGTATATAAGACTGTACAGCATGTTTTTATTCAGGAAACTTTTTTGGCAATATGTATCATTTTTCTACCGTGCATGGAATTGAGATTTGCTTTAGTTTGACATTTCACCATCTTTACAAGCTCTGATGCTTTGAACAAATGGCTTTTCTTTTTTTACGAAAATTGTCAAAGTTATGTATAACATGCCCATAAGACCATATAAATGTATTTTTTGTTTCTTTACTAGTGACATCCTCCTAGACATCCCTGGAGCAGGTGGGAGACAAAAGAGAACCTGAACCTACCCGTGCAGTTCCTCCCTAAATTACACTCTTCTCTAAAGCACAAACAGTGCTGAAAAACATCTAAACTGGCACATTTGCTGTGATGCACTTTAATCATTGCCAGTATGAATAGTCACAAACTGACCCTCTGCTGTTTGCCACGAGAGAGTAATTGATATCCTCTCCTAGTTTGTATAGCTATGTGAGCACATATCTGTGTATGTGAGTTTGTGTGTATTATCTCCTGATTCAGATAAAGCATTCACGTCCAAGAAGTGTCCAGAAAAATAAAAGCTGTGTATGGAACCACATATTAAGAAATGTTTAAATAAATGGCATTTTAAGTGGATTTGCTGTTCTGTGGTATGTACCACATGTTAAATAAACAATATGATTTTGTTTGCACTCAGTAGCTGCATAAAAGTGGTTTCCTGTACTGTTGTTTAATTTTTATCACAAATATTTCACTGAAGTGTACAGTGTCTTGAATACTTAAATCTTTAGAGGAAATTGAGTTAGCCTGGTCTTAGTCTTATAACCTTGGTTTTATAGGCCATATACCTGCCTTTTCCCTTCTCAGACATTCATATCATGTTGGTTAATTAAAATCAAATGAAACAAAGCTCTCCAAGATATTATTTCATTAAGAATATCATTAACATAAGCAGCCAGATACAGAAAAAAAATCCCTTTAGTCCCTTCTGTTGAAGGGGGAGTTTGCAATATGACTTCAGTCACATTGTTAGACCTGAAATAATGCACCTGAGAAAGTTTTGCATCAAACTACATTTCTCTAGTTCTCCTGCTACTAAGAAGTATTTATTCTGCCATTCTACTTACTGGATCAAAGTAGAAAAATTCAGTGCCATGATACACTTTGATTTACAAAGATATTGAGCTAGACAAATAAGTTTCTTCCTGGAGTAAGAATACACCAAAGAAGCCCCTTACCATGCCATACATATACCTGCTCCTGTATGAATGAACATCTTTTGAGAGTAACAGACAAGTTTTTAATGGATTATTCTGAAGAAGAGAAAAGCAAGCAACACTTCCCTTGTATCAGTATCTTTGTATTAGAATCCTGCTACCATGCTGGGAAATAGGAAAAACCTTGTGCAAGGAAAAGAAAGAAAAAGAAACACAAATGCTTTCAGTCTGATTGGCATTATGAGGGAGATGTTAATCCGTTCATACCTTGGGTAATCCCCTTTTTATCTTTTAAATGAGTCAACAGACTCTGCCTTTTTGTCAGAAATTGTACACAACAAAAAAAAACACCCCAAACATCTTGACATTAATATAGCTGTACGTGATCATCTGTGTTATGTGGACATACTTGAATAAAGATTGCTAGAAACATTTGTTCGAGTTTAACACACTTTTTCTTACTTATTAGAACCTGGG
>VWZK01003798.1:138152-166317 GCA_013396935.1 Baryphthengus martii | reverse complement strand
GTGTGTGTGTGATGTTTTGGTTTGTTGTTTTTTTTTCCGAGTGTTTCACTGCACCTGTTTCAAACAACAACTGGAGAGATGAATGTGAAAAGTTTTTCACCTTAATATCATCACATTTTAATCTCAAAATCTCTAAAGCTACCTCTGAATTTAAATTTGGATTTTATTATTGAAACGTTTATACCCAGTGTGACTCATGCACACGGCGACACTCAAATGACCTGATTACCATGAGGTTAGAAGAAAGAAGAAAAAAAAAAAAATCAGAGCTACAGAAAATATTGCAAGTTACGAAATGGTACCATTCTTTGCAAACTTTCAACAGTTTACTTTTTCCTATCGCTTTTTCAGAAGATATGTCTTGGAAGAGAAAGATTATAATTGAATCTCTCCGCGTTAGCTGTAATGCATTTTACATTAGAGAGCCTGATCTTGCTTCACAAGATTGAACAATGTTTGCAAGCCAGTAAAGCCACACCGCTTACTGTAATACATTCCTCCTTCCTCCAAACAGTAAGCTCCAGCCGTGATGGAGACAGCACTCAAATGAAAAGATCTAAATAAGAAAATAGCATCATGTGAAATAAGGATAGATTACGTACTGTATTCAAACTGCTTATTTTAGGAGTGAAGTTTACATAAAAAAATGCATCTTTATAATGGTACAGATAAAAAACAGTCAAAGCAATAGTAACATAATCTAAAATTAAATCTATCGTAATCTAAAAAGTCAACCTAAAATTGCATTAGTTATTGTAACTGGGATTTATAAACAAAGCATTTTTTAAGAGGATGTATTCTGTGTAAGTTTTTCTTTGAAGTCCCTGGGCAAGCACATCAAAGAAGGGAATACGGCATGCTTATTCTCTAGGGAGGATTCTTAAAAGAAATCATCCTGCCACAGAACACAGACCCATAAAAACTTTTTTGGGGACGCACTTTGTCACTTCCCTCAGCAGAACAAATGCGCGTAGGCAGGTTCTGTCTATTGCCTTCAATGGAGATTTGATCAAATCGCAGCTGTCTGATAATTCCCTTTTGGTACAAAGAGCAGCACACGCGCTACTGAGCTGGGCAATTAGTCATCTCACTTCGAAACCACACACAGGAACGCGTTACGTCGCTCAGAGATTTACCGAGTGAGCCATCTCACTGGGACCATGTGGAGTAGGTGGAGATTCTCAAATCACTGCGCCTTGAGTTTTAGTGGAAAGGAGGCTTGAGTCGTAAAGTATGAAGGCAAAATGGAGGGAGAAATGTGCATTTCATGCAACTTTCCGCAGCTCCAAGTTTTTATTTTTTTTTATTTTCAGCAAGTATTCCAACAGTACTCGAAAGGATCATCCTGACTGGTTTTGCAGACCGGACACGAGATAGAGGAGCAGAAATAAGTCAGTTAAATTAAAAACCCAATAATCTAGATGGTGCACTGCAAAATTTTGTGCAAGCCACTGATGCCGCAGAAAATTGATTTTCCCACAGGTTCTGCAGCTTTGCACTGTAGCTTTTGAAGTACAGAAGCTAGATATATTTTGCTATGTATTTCTGTGAACTAGAGCCCATAACGGTTTTATATTTTGCTGAACATTTTCCAGCTGATTAATGTTATGTTTACCAAACTATAAATATAGGATGATGCCTCCTTGAAGAAGCCATTTAACTTTTCTCCTCTATTTTAGTAAATTGGTTTTGCTGTGTGTTTTTAAATAAATGATGTAAACATGAAGCTAAAAATAGATCCCTAGATTACATTTTACATACAGATTTTTCTTTTTAATAATGAGCACTATCAAAAGAGCTGTAACCACCCTATGTACAAACACGACTTGGATATTAACCATACAACATGTGCTGAAGTTTAATACAACATTAACTAGCTATTCAATGAAACATAAAATTGTTGTGTCATTAATCAAAAGACATTATAAGAGGTTTTTTATGTAGAGCCTGAAGTTTAGCGGCTTCTCCACGTCCTTTCTAGGAAACGTCTTCTTTGGTTTCATAAACACAGCCTGGCTGTCTTCTTTACTTGTTTGCTTCAGAGGGGAGATTCAGGACATATGGTTCTTTGTTTGGTTTTATCTATTAACATGAATATTTCCACTTTTGTTTCTTCACACAAAGAGGATACTAATTCTTGCCTGTTCTAAGTTCTTTTGTATCCACTGATGGACCTGATTAACAGACTTGAGCTCAAACCCCCAGTGTCAAAGGGGTTTTTGCATCCATCTCGGAAAGTTTTGATTAGATTGCATTTAAAAAACAGTCTGTTGAACTGATACGTAATTAACTGCACCAACAAACCAGTCTTCACAGAACTGTTTTTCCTTCTCACCTTTCTTCATTTTCACACTGAAATATTGGTAGTGCTCAGAGATACTGGAGAAAATGGAGAGTTTTTCAGGGCCAGGTGCAAGACACACAAGTAGTAGATGACATTTTCCCCTTGGCCTCAACGACACAGAAACTCGTCAGCGCTTTGTGAAGCAGTGGAAGTACCATTCTTCAAGCTTCAACTACATCATCCCGGCTGGTGTAAGGAAATGTCTTTGCTAATGATTTTACTGATTCAAACCAGGGCTTCTTTCCAAAACTCATTACATAACTAATTTCTCGTATCTCATTTTGACATTTTTTACATAGCTCACTACTTTTCCCCTGTGCTAAGCATTCCATATTTTGTGTAGTATACAGATTATAAACAATGGTAAAATTAATTTGGATCTCATGCATTCAGCTTCACCCCGAATTAATCATTCTGCTGTGTGTTTACAAAGATAAATGCCTGACAATGTTATTGACACTTCAAAGAAAATAAGCCATTTTCTTTATGCACGTACATCAGCACTGCTCACATTCACACACACAAAAAAAAAAAAAAGAGCAGAGAGGGATAAGATCAGAAATAATCCTGGCTTAATCCAAATTCCATTTCCCCAAAATTGCAAGCATTGTAGTGCAAATATTTCACTAAATTATACTATTCTGTCCTCCAAATAGCAAGGAGCCATGAACAACACACTGATTAGTCAGGCCCTGTTCTGAATGGCATTAAAATGATTTGTTTTTCTCACACCTCTCAACTATCTCTCATTTGAGAGCATCGTTCATTTCAGTCCTAGAATAAACTCCATTCCATATACACTGATGACTCCTGACACTTACTGAGGAAAATGTATTATTTCCATCAGAAATAAAGAATCTAGCACGGTAATAGAAAATAATACTTTTTTTTTTTTCACTAAATGAATTGATTTTCCTGCATCTACATGTTTAGATCCTACATTTGGACTTAACAGGGTAAGGGCATTATTCATGTTTCTATAAAACTAAGGCAATGCTTCCTCACCTGCCTTATCTAAAACTCCAGAATATAGTTTAAAAAGTAAATCTTATAGGACCCAATAATTTTATTTTCTTTTAATATCAAACTACAAATGTTTCACAAGAGCATGTTTATTTTTTAAAATTTGGAATAAAGGAGTGTTTTGTTTTCCTTGTTTTTTGGGGTTTTTTTTTTTGCACAGTTTCATTACTATCTCTTCACTCCAATTCATTTCAACAAGCTCTTTGAGGTCCTTGTACAGCTTTCATAAACTTATCCAATGTTGTTGTTGTTCTGAATCTGAGAAATTGCAAACAAAATGTTTTGTCATTGGAGCTATTAAATGGTCTGCTGCGTTTAGAGTAATGCTTCTACTTCAAAGTTTTTACATTATTATTTCACAGCTTTGAATTTTTGTCTATATCTAAAAGAAATTAGTGTTTGGTTGGTTTTGTTTTTTTTTCTTTTTACAAAATGTGCAAGTTTCCATTGGACAGAGATTTTTTCAAGACCAGATTCAGTTTGTATTACGGCTTCTTAGAGCACTGCAAGGCTGTACCAGGGTGAAATATGAAGAATAAGCACTGATATGTGCAGGAAAAGTGACAAAAATGTACGTTACACAACAAAGCAGTTTCTTAGCCTTTAAATTTGACATCCATAACAGCACCAACAACATTAGACAAGAACTTTGTAAAACAACTTACATTGATATCTTTGGTAAAGAAAACAAATGGCTGTCTTGCTAATGCTGATGTATAGACATACATTCTCCTGGTCATTAATAAATTTATTCACTAAACAGTGTAACTACTGTATTCCCTTAAAAATAAATAAAAATGAGGGGCACTGCAGCTGTGTCCCTTTAAGTCTACGATGTGATCCTGAAGGTTTGATGATCAGGTCCCATTCAGCCAAACGTGAAACCACAAAACCAAATGGGATAAACTCTGATTTTGAGTTCCCCCAGTTCTGTTGCTAATACCTTCAGCACCACATCAAATTCCTAAATGGACACATTAACAGGTGCTTACAGTTATCCTTCACACAAAGAAACTCCATTTCATTTGGTGGTTACTTAAAAAACTTTGAAGATGAAAAATTGGTATAAACAGAGAGTTGTCAGCAGCCATCCCAACTTGACAATACGTCCCACCCACACAGAGCATTTGATTGCAGCAAAGCTTTGCATAACATCAGGATCTGCATCTATGGAGAACACTTACAGAATATGTTATTAGTACGGGCTTTTCAGGTCAGATTCTGCTCCCTTTATTGAGCCGAGTAGTCTTTTTGAAAAGACCTTGTCAGTATTAAAAAACTATGATCTTGAACTATGCTTTTTTAAAAGTTTGCTGAAAATTGTGGGTGAAACTTCCTTTGGTGGAGCATTAAGCGTATTTCTAATATATAAACCACTTAACCAATCATAAATATGAATAATCACAAGAAGTTTTTGCAATATTTTCCATCTTCCTGTATTTGGATCACTTGGAAGTGTCTTCCTCATAAACATCCAGATGAATAATTTTTAAAGCTAGCTTGCACTAGTTATTCTATGTTCTGCCACCAAACAGTTATGTGATTGCATATAGTTTCGCAGAAAAAAAAAATTATTCAGTAGAGATGATGCCAAATATGGAGCATTTCTGCAAATATCTCCTTTGTAATAAAAGCTCCACTTGAAACATAGGCTCCACTTCAAACTTTCCCCCATGGTTCTTAAATATTTAATGCATTTTGAGTGAAGAGTTTGTAATGTTCCCCTGAATCTGTGGGCAGAAAGCCCCATCCTACTTGTCTAGTTTCTCCACGAGTCTAACCCAGTCACCACTGTCTGAATGCAGAAATACGAGTCACATTGCGCACTCCGATTACCAGCTGCAAAAGTAATAGTTGACTTTCCCCAATCTGAACATTTTTACAAAGAAAAACTCAACATGTGCCCTCCACAGTTCCTCTGGCACTCACTGGATACACTTGGGCCCACTGGTTAAGATCTTATAGATAGCCCTAAAATGTGTAAGCTATAGTGAAGCAGTTACGTATGCACTCCCCTCAGGTACAGGTACAGACACGTATTTGTGGACCTAATGGATCAACTGTGTATTTACTTACCCTAATTACTTGTGTACTTTTAAAAAATTGCATGCAGTTAGGCGTGTGTGAAGTTCTGAAAACCTGGGCCATTTTTGGTTTTAACAAGAAGAGACCTTCTTTTCTCTTCCCTAGTTTATGCAGTGTTGCATGCAAACAACTAGGACTTCAGATAAGGCTAGAAAGGTATTTATCTTCCAGGAATGCTGCTGTAAATGTTAATTTGGGGAGTTAAAAATCCACCAGCTTGCTGCATTTACGTGACACTTTCAACAACTGAGCAGATAGCATTGAAACTTAGGACACAGCCCCAACTCAGATGTTAAGGACCAGGTCAAAAAATTCATACAAATCCACCTAGTTAATGATTGCTAAAAGAAACAAGGATCTTGTGTTAATTTCTGAGATGACAAGAGGAAAAGCCAACACTTACGGACTTTTATCACAGATTCTGCAGAAGTGAGGCAAAACAAAAAAATCCCAACCTCTGAGCTGTCAAATAGTTATTGTGCTCTTCCATTGTGAGCTTCTCCATAAGCTGTGCATTTAAAAGTGTAAATATGACTCCACTTTCTATAAACTTGACAGCTGCTTTCAGTGTTGTTAACTTGAACTTGCATTTAATAGTCTCCTTTCTATGTTATTGTGAGCAGCACATTATAGTCCATCTTTGTTTAGCACCTTGCTTTCCTTGCTGACTGTTCATCACTGACAATTTAGATTTTATCAGCTAATATTTGATTTTTTTAAGTGTTCCTGATATCTAGCAAGCTGACCAAAAAAAAAAATCATGGTTCCAGACCATAGAAAATGCTCCCCAAATCTGTGTTATTTTGGTCTCAGAAGCAGAAGTGTGCATTTTTACAGCAGAACTTAAAACCAGCTTACCACAGATGGAACAGAGCTAAGTGTCTCAGTAACTGCTGAAAAGTTTAAGAGATTTATTTGGAGCGTTCAGCAAAATACTTCTGATATTCCATATAGTAAGAAAGTCACCCATCCACAGCGTCATTCTTTCAGAAAGAGACAAACCTTGCAAAGAAGGAGAGAAAAGGAAAGTCTCATCAACATCCCTCTAATGGGAGGAGCACTTCGGAATGTGCACAAATGGCCTCACCTGCTCAGCAAGCTTTTCTACTGACCACCCTTCCAGGAATGGCTGGAAGTGAACTCACAGGCTCTTCCACTCCTCCGGCCCTCTGAGACATGAAAGGAGGGCTCCTGAAGGCTCCCTCAGTAACTGCTATCTGCCATGCTTGGTTTTAGTCTGATGGAAATTTTTCTGTAAAGAGGAGGGATGTCTTGGCAGATACCCATGAACGGAGGCTTTTGAGGTATTCATTTCCAGCGAGGCACAGGGCACACAAAATTTTATTCAGCACTACATGCTTTATCCTGAATTCATCACAAACTAAGAAAATTGAATGTGTTAAGAACGCACTATGTATGTTATAGCATCATTTCACATGTATGTGAAATCACTATTTAACACCACGGTCACTTTTCCCTTGAAGTAGTGTCACAACTGAATTTTCATAATTTTTATTCTTTGCAGTTTAAAAAAAAAAAAATCTCAGAAAGACATTATAACTTTCCTTCTACTCCTTAGACACTGTGAAAAATGGTTTAAAGGCACAGGAGAACAAAATATACCTTTGGGAGTCAATTTAGGCAAAACAGAGGGATACAAGAGAAACTTCAGGCTTGTGAAAACAGAAGCTAAGTCAAAGCAGTAAGAGCAGAAGCTCATCACGAATCATAACACTGGGCCTGAGCACTCACCCACCCTCCTCAGTACCAAGAGCCAGCTGTGGACCTCAGATGGTTTTTGGCATGGTCTTTCAAGATGCAACTCCCCTAAATCTCAAAGCACATTCCAGACTTCACACCGTTGTTTATCCACTTTCAACTTCAACAGCAAACAGTTCACCCAGTGGGACTGTTCTCTTCTCCCTCAGGCTTGGACAGCTCCAGCAAGGGACAGAAGTCCGAAAATAAGTGCTTAGCACTGCATAACATCCACAAAGAGAGGAGTCTGATCGTGGAGGAAAACAGGAGGGGACCCTCTAGCTGTTCACATCATCCTGTGGCATCCCATCATTTTACTAACTCAAGCCACTTCACAACCATAATGAAAAAAAAAAAATTAAAGCCCTGCCTTAGAAAGTGTGGCAATGGTTTCAAGGTTCTCCCCACATATCAAGAGGTGGCCTCGGGCTCTTATTTGCATGTATTGGGGTGAATCACCACTACATTGTGGGAACAGAGGGTTTGAAGAGCTTCTGTTCCTCTGCTAGCTTCAGTTTACACATTTTGTAGAAAAGGGGCCTTTTTGGCCTTTTTTTTATGGACTGCAAAATAGCGGGATAGTTTTGAAGCAACAGCGGCTCTTAGAAGAAAGAATAGAAAATAAAATAAACTTTTACCCCTTGAGAAATAACCTTAGGGTCAAATCCTCCTGTCCTTTGTAAGGCAAATCCTTCTCTTAAGATGAAGGACATGAAGGTTAGGATTCACAGCTCCTCTCTTCCTCTAGCCTACAAAATTATACATCTAGGAAAATAAACCCCTTCATCTGACTTTTATCATCTTAGAGGAAGAACAATTCTGTCTTTTAGGAATTCATGATGGGAAAGAATGCAAGGCCATGCATTATAAAGTAAAGCAAAAAACCAATATCAAATATTTGAACAGCTAATTTCATTTTACCCCAAGCAATTATTCCATAAAATATATTGCTACAGAAGAGCATAAAATGTCAACGTTCTTTTGCAAAAAGCAGTACAAAATGTCTATAAATAAGCACGTAACTACTAACAGGTGCCTTTATTAGCATTATTATTTTTGGTCTAGATTTTCAAGTTCAAACTGTACTGAGTAAAGATGCTGCTAAATGAAGGTAGGAGGTAGTGAGGAAGATAATAAATATACTGGTTTGCACATTTTTTACCAGGGAAGATCCACTTATTAGTTTTGGAGAACAGTTGCCTCGGTGACTAACTCACCTTTGAAAGAGAACTACAAACATCTAATGGCTTTTTTTTTTTCCTGTGCCATTTCATCAACTGGACTCTTCCCATTGGCTTTATTATTGTGCTTAACATTGGAGTCACTAACAAAAACACATCCCTTTAGTACAGGAATCAGCATATGCATGTAGGAAGAGATCAAATTTTTAATCAATAGCATTACACAATTTAACTGCTATCACTTGATTTAACCCCTTTCAACTGGGTTCCACCTGCCCACTTGTACCTGTACCTGCAGATCAAAGACTTTTCAACACCCAATGCTTGTATCTGCTACGTACACCCGACAGCGAAGTTTTGCTCGGTAGCTTTTTACCTAGACTTACGCTAATATAGCACCAGGTATCTTGTACTTGGGAAAGTCCCCAAAAAGTTTGGCAAGAGTCAATATTTCTGAACCAGCAAATGTGAGAGAGCCTCTGGCTGTGCACCTTGAAGGCACTGTAACATGAGGGTAAGAGCACAAGTCATGATTTCCCCTCTGAAAATTTCATTGTTAGCTGTGACCAAGTCAGTCACTACCACACACAACTTAAGACACACTTCTGTGAGACAGGCAGAAAGATGCACATTTAAAAACTTCCTCCCATCACTCATATTAGCTTCTAATTCTACTGCCTTCTACTGAAGTCCTCCTCATTCACAGTAAATACATAAAGTGACTTGAAATAGAAGAGAGTGAGGGTTTGAGTCTATGGGTCAGCACAGTAGGACCAGCATAACAAAAGGACTGAAAGCAAGGATACAGTGGGTGGTGGTGATTCAGCCTGGAGACAGAGATGCAACAGGAAGAGAACAGCTGGAGAAGCTGCAGTCCACTCCACTTCCTACCTACGATTTGCCATTAGCTTAAGGTCTTTATGTGAGATAAGAAACGCCACCAAAATTACCTCACAAACACAAAAAACAACCACCCCACCCTGTTTCTCTCCATGAATGTTTCATTTTATGAGGAAAAACTGACCCTATCTACCCAGACTTCTCCTTTTTTTAAGCCTTGAAATTATTTTACATCTGAATATTAAAAAAAAAACAAAACAACTTAGGTCATTTTCCCAGTGCAAGAAACTCTAACTATAAAAAGGCTGGTCTGCTTGCATGATCAACCACAAGGCTTACAGTGACATAAAATCTCTTATTTCTCTAGTTCAGTCTGAAGATCTGATACAAGGGTATATTTGTTCACGAACGCGTATATTCTCAACATTTACTTCTTATTTAAGACGCCCTTAGGTTAATGTAAACAATTCAATTTAATTCCAAGGTAGATTTTCTTTCTAAGTTCTTTGTTTTTTTCTTTTGGCTGGGTTTGGGTGTTGTTTTGTTTGTTTTTTTTTCATTTCAAGACCAAATTTACTATAATTAAATTAGAAAGCAGATTTATAAACATACAAGCATCCAGAAGGAGGAAAAGCATAATTTACAGTAAATCTTGCTTTTAAAGAGTAGAACAATTAGCATTTTGAGGAGCTGCAGGTCGTACTGTGATGGCTGTCTACTCTTGGCTACTAAATAGTGCCAAGGACAAAGTTTTGAGAGACTTCTCAGACTTCAACTGTCTTCATTTTGGATTCCAGAACAACCATTCCAAACAATCTCATTAAACCCCCTTAGTTCTGGCATAGGACGGGTAAGCACATGCCAGGCAGGATCTATAAAATCTCTAGAGCAGAACCAAATTAAAAGAAAACAATGCAAGTAATTTAAAAGAAAAAGAACGATTTAACTCTCGCTCTTCAAGAGGTCCAACAGCTTCAGCTGAAGTTAGGCATAAGTGTAGTATCTGTAGTCTTCTGAAGAAAGATCACCAATAACTAGGATTTGGAAGGCCAGGATGAGATTCCATAGGAATAGTTACACATATAACATGGCCACATGGAGATACTGCATCAGCTCTGCAACCCAGTCCATGCATCAGGATTAAAATCTGCAAAAGCTAACACGTAAATGATTTGGAATACTTGAGAATCACAAACAAATCCCACCCTTTAGCTCAGAAAAACCCTCAAACAAACCAGAATTATTTGAATGGATACGGTCGTACTTGAACGCAGCCTTTAGCCCATTCAGTATTTTGTTAAGCACAGTTCCCAGGGCTGCCATCCCAAAGCAGACGGTGCTAAGCAGGAAGAGAATTGAAGGTATTCTCTTACAACAAGATTGCTCCAGTGGCCAGTCTTTAAAGCCTCCCACATTTGTATTAGACAAAATACTGCCAGCTCAATGTTTTAGAGATATCTAAATTTAAACCAGGGTGTGCCTGAACTACAACACTTGCCGAGGCAAAATATTTCTTCTAAAAGACAGTGTGTCGAGGCAGTTCACAGACATTTGCCTGACACTTCAGGTCTGCTTAGAACTGAAGGCAAATTGTAGGTACAAGAAATTCTGCACAGACCCACACTCCAAAAAGATGACAAAATGATTCACAAAGGTCCATTAAGCACATTCTCTGCCTTGTTCACCCTATAAGCTCCTAAATAATAGACACAGTATAAACCAGCCTAGATGAATAGCTTTTTCAGTGAAGACATTATTTTACATCCATGATTTTGTTAGGAATCAAATGACAAAAGATGTGTTAGATGTCAGGAAACATCCTTACCTCTTGCTTCAAGCCTGGCTAATACCTGATCTACATAGCGATGCAAGTGTTGCAGTTAACAGTGATTTCCTTAAAAAGCAGCCTATTAGCATGGATTCAGTGATGCCTGACGTTATACTTTTCCCATCAATTTTACATAGCAGCTTTACCATTTAACCATACAGGTTTGAAACAAAGAAAGCAAACGCAATGCAAAACCTTCAAAGGCTTTGCTCATTTTCTGGTCACACTTCTAAAAGCCTTTGATGTTACCATGGCCTTTACCAGTACCTTCTCGAAGAATAAAAAAAAAAGCAGCTATACATCAGGTATAGCTTCCAAGGCAACTGGAATATCCTTGCTAATCTTTCTTTGAGGAGCATTCTCCAAGATGCAGCTCTTCCTTTACTCTCACCGCCATTCTTTGGGGACTCTTGTTATCCACGGTCAGAAAGTTGGGAGTGGGGGACTGCAGAGACATGTTCTCTGGAGCTCTGCAGGGGTAATAGATGCTTGGGCAAGAGGACAAAAGGACACCTACTGATGAGACAAGAGGAATGACTACTGCTTTCACCAGTCAAACCCATTCTGACAGCCAGCATGAAACAGAGTTCTAGATTTCACCACTACTGACCAATCTGTTGACTTACAGATTTCATCGAGAACTTCCATTTTCTTAACGCTTTGTACAACCAAACAGGACTTTCCTCAATCTGCATAAATGCAGAAAAAAACCCAAATACCTAACTTTACAAAATACACATGGAAATGGTTACAACATCAGAAGATAAACAAGAGTAACATGTTACTACAATCAAACCAAGAACATATCAGGAAAATTGTTGCCTATGGCAATGTCTTATCTTCAGCTTCCATAACCTGTCTAATACAGCCTACCTGTTGCTGAGAGCCCATCACAACTTCCAGACCTTCCTGCAACCCCGAGGGAAGACCCAGGCACACCAGCAGCTTGCTGCAACTCCATCACAGCCACCTGAAGCAGCATTAATGAGGAGCAATGGTTAATGCAGCTGTTCGGCCATCAGCCCTTTTATCACTAGCCAGGGAACACTAAAAACACTGCAGCTGAGACCAGAGCATGAAGATCTTTCCTCTAACACAAACAACCTGCCCTGGCAGGCATTAATCAGACTACACAAGTATAGAGAGCTGATTAGACTAACAATTCCCCTCTAAGGCTCCATGATTAAAGCAGAATGAAAATACGTACACAGTCAAAGACACACAAGAGGATACTGAACACAAGGTAGGTGTCAGTGCTATTACAACTGTATTTTGTAGCAGCCTTAAGAGGCAGTTATTGAGCTGCTTTCACACTGGGCAGTTGTGCAATACAGACATAAGGCTTAAGCCCCAGAAATATTTCATATGAGGCTTAAAGGAAACTGTACAGACCTTAGATGTGTTATGGGTGAGGCCCTATTCAAACCGATTTCTTGCCAATAAACATAAGATCAGCCTGTTCTGCAGCAAATACTATTTTCTGAAAGCGAAGCAATATCTTCTAGTGTTCACTTCTAGTCAAGGGAGCTTCAACCAGCCCTTGTTCCTTTCTCATCCAGTTGTCCCAGCTGAATTTCCCAATAGAGCTTCCTCATCTGTTAATTTGTGGTTCTGAGAATTGGTAAGTAGCAAAGCAAACATCAGCTCAAAAGATGCTTTCAGTCACTGTCTCCTGTTTGGCAGATGTTAAGATGCATCTCAAAGACTGAAACCTCACAACACCGTTGGCTTGTGAAGCTCCAGTTTTGTGTTACTAGTTTTTTGCATAACTACGAACATAAGCATAACAGTAGCACATTCTGTACAGAGGGAGAATTATCAGTATTATCTAGGACAAAGTATTGCTCTGGTTTATATTGCATTAGGGAGTTAAAAAAAAAAAAGGGAGGAAATCACATCCTGGTCCATCATTTCTTCTGCTTGATCCCATTTCCTTAATTGGTTCTCATGCTCTAGCAAAGACTGCCCAGATGACAGAATAGACAGAAGGAGGTGGAAAACCACAGGAGTCTAAGCTCTGTAAGTATCTTCAGATACAATTTGATGATATTCTCGCCTCATCAAATTCAGGGTTCATGCAGGTTTTTCTTATGCCTCTACATATTTTAATGGATATAAATTTCATCCCATGGACATTGCCTTTGTTCTTTTCTAGCTTTCTCCTGACAATCTCCTGCTACATCTCTCTGACCTCTTCCAAAAATGTTTGTTCCAAAGCCTCGTTTCCCCACAGCTGGAGCTACTCTCATCCTGTACTACTTTTTCTCTCTTGCACTTTCCCTCCACCCCAAATCTTTTTTAAAATTTCCTTTTCTCAACTCCTTTTAAAATTTTCTCTCCTACTGTTACGAGACAAATGACAGACTTCTAAAATTCATTCACCAGTGAATAACTTTAAATTACAATAACCTGTAATTTCTATTGTGCTACATTTCCTTTCTACCACTTAATTCCAGAACATGTTCTGGGATACAGACAATGCATTAGCTAAATGGAACTAGGAACAGCAAATGGCAAATATATAGTTTGGAATTCTGTGCTTGCATTGAAATATGTGCATGAGATACAGCTAAAGTGTACTACAGAATTGTCATCGTCAACTAATACAATACAAGCAAAAAGGTGAGTACACGAATATGAATTTTTTAACATTCATAAGCCAATGAAATAATATCAATGGACTCAAAGGAGTTCCACATGCAAAGAACTACATAAATGGGCATTTTCTAAAATGTTTTTCTTAAGAGGGACAAGCTAATTGTCTCCAAAAGACTACGACTTTATCTGTGGTCCAAGGCCGTATTTAAGGCCAATAAACAACACCAATTTGTTTTTTTAGCGTACAGTTTTATTTTAAATAAAACAATTTTGTAAAGGATAAATCGCCTTCTGTCCTATACAGGCTACCTCACACCTACATGAATCTTGAATTTTCCAAGAAAGTGTAGTATATGTAGGTAGATATCTATTCTACCATTTGCTAAGTATAACTGAAAAGAACCCAGTCTAAACTTGTATTTGAGTATAGGTGATATATTGCAAAACATCTGAAAAACCTTTAATGATTCTATTATCATAACTGTGCTTGCACCATGTCCTTCTATCGAGCAACCAAGAAGCAACAAAAACACGCTACAAAACTTCAAGTTTAACTCTTGCAAAGGGAGCTGGAGATGCACTCCAACACATTTATGTAAATACAGCACCACTAATGCTATGAGTAAGTGGGGAAAAATGCAAAAGAAATCTATTTTGGTATATAGATTTAGAACTAAAAATCATTTGTGTTTTAAAATAATGTCGGTGACGTCTGCTGTGCCATTGATTTTTTTTAGCAGAAGTCTCCGTTTAATTCAACAGGGGAGTTCTGCTTGAAAATAAAAGGCTAGAGCATGCCTGCTATTTTTAGGGATATCTGATGTAAATCAGAACAGCAGTGATTATAATAGACATATCCTGATTTATTTCAGCTGAAAATTAAGCTTTTAAAAGCTGATGGAAATCATTTGTATGTGCTACAGGGGTATCATGTAGAACAGAAACAAATTCTGAGATTGCATTATTCAAATGTCAGCAGGAAAGCCAGTGCTCTAGAAGAGAATTTGTTTCTAAGCTAAATTAACAACAAATGAAAGTTGCCTTTTCAAAAAATTTTACATAAAACTGTCAGTGTGGTTGCTCCCTTACATGTTGAGTTTATCTGACGTGGTTTTACAAGTCTGCCATCAGAACAACAGAGGAACATATGTTCAGTTTCCTATTTTTCAACTTGATCTGCTGCAAATACAGTGATGAAAAAGCTGACTCGAGTACCTTTAACAGAAGTTAACTGAAGCAGAATAAACTGGCTTCATTGATACCTCCCCTTCAGTAAGAAAAATATGTATTATCAGACTCTATGTAAGTTACTGAAGTGTTTTGTTTAGCCTCAATGCAAAAGAACGTGTGCCCTGAAGGAAAATCATGGCAATGAGAAGCAATCAAGGATGTGGTGACAGTGTGTGTGCCGCAGCGTGCTGAAATCCTCCGCCGGCTATTTTCCCATCGCATCCAGTTCATTCTGAGGAGGTTCTGTCCCACACAGACTCCACTTCAGCTTTATGTTTGTATGACCATTTTAACTTCCAGGAAGATATTGCTAAAATGAGGTAGCAAAAGATTGCCATGGGGATTGCGAGGCCTGCCTTCGAGTGAGAGATTCAAGCAGCAATCGGCTTAGCTTACAGAGTTTGTCAAAGAAATCTTTACAGGTTACTTGCTTACCTGGTAAGCAAGCAATACAGGGAGTACAATGGAGACTCCACCTCGCTGTAGAAGGCAAAATAGAGTAAGATACTATGTGCAAAAGTTGAAATTGAATTGCTTCTCAGTTCTCCAATACTAGTAAATTTTTATTTTTTTTTTTCCTCCTAACAGAAATGTCCAGGGTCAAACAAGAACTAGTTCAGGGAAATCAGCTGAACCATAAATAACAAGGGTAAAATGAAGTGGTCACAGGGGTCCTCTATGGATATATGATTTTTGAGCTTTCTCCAGAGTCAGATGTTAATTAGGAAAAGCAGAAACATTTGTTGACATCACAATGTAATGAAAGACATTAATTTCTAATTATAAATCAGAAATACAAGTCTCATTAAAACACGAGTATCTTTCCTACAACTTAGCATTTATTTCAAAGGCAAAATTAATATTATCAATATACATCTTATTTTAAAACACAATTGAGAAGAAAGCAAGATTAATCAACACCTTACATTTCCACTTTAACAAAACTTCGTTCCATTTTCCAAGGAGTATGTCGATGTAACAAGAAAATGTGCCCTCCTCAAGCAAAATGTAAAATAGAAATTGAATGATTTATCGAGAACTGTAACCGTAATGTTGGTCCATTTGATAGAAGTTTGGTAAGAAATATCTCATGTGACAAGACACTTTAAGAACCACCTTCACAAAAATTTCCTACTATCGTGTTCCACAGCTCATTGAAATCCTCACCCCCCCTACTCTTCCAACAATAATTCACTGACATGTCACTGAACAATTCATTATAACAGCCAGATGCTTATTCTCTACTCAACACTTAAACTCTCCATAAATCCCTACCACTTCACTGCAACAAGAACGTACATTCTTTCTGAGCAGGGTTTGATGAATTCAACAGCTGCATACCATGCTCTTGGAAAATGGGTGGTTTCTACTTTGAAGTGAAACACGCTTGGATAGATTGTCCAAGACAAAACCTTTAATCTCCAATCAAGAATCCAATTCCTTGTACAATTGTAGTAACCAAGCTTGGCAGTTTTTCTGACCTTCAGCGACAGATGTCTTACTTTTTTTCCATTGCAGGAGAAGTTCAGTAGACACTCATCTTCAGCAACTAACTGAAGTTCAAGGCATCTCAAAAGACAGAAGGTGAAGCACAAGACCATTTTGAAGTTTACTGCTACAGTGAAAATGCAAATCTCACTAGAATTAAATATAGGGTACTAAACTACCTAAGCAGCGTTCAGATTTCGTAATTTAGTGGAATTTTCAGGTTGGTTGTAAGAGAGGGTACAGGGTTAAGCTTCTTGCCAATGGCTCGTGTTTGTTTCAGAGCGAGGGCACTGCCAGAAACAACTCATTTCAATAAGGATAAAAAAAAAACCATAAACGTATTTTCACAGTTGTACCAACCATCTTAGTAAACGTTTGTATCGTAATTCACTTTAAATCAGAAGATTCTATACATTAAAGCTAAAATACAGACAAAATAAAAATAGAAAATCAGTTATATTTCAAAATATTAGGATTAATTTTCTACTTCTCCACCAAAAAAAACCCCTACAACTATCCCAGCAGCTTTTAAAGACATTTTTATATGCATTTTGTGATATTGCAAGTCACAGTTTGAAAGAGACAGCGGAGTCTTTTCTAGGCTAAACCGATTTACGATTACAACTGATTGGCACTTAATTAGGGAGTGTTACTGATTGATTATTGATTCTCCATTGGGAAATTTCACATTTCTGTTTCTTATTTTACTGTTAAATTTCACCCTTCAACAAGGTTATCAGCACTGCATAATCTCATATCTCAGATATAAAAAATAGATTTTAATGAAAAATAACCAATCGATATGTTACACTAAAATTATTCAGCAGCAGCATATCCCCGCTTCTTTTACATTCTGATTCAAAGAGATAATTCTGATCTTTATTGAGATAACAAATTTTCTGAGCTTCTGAATCAGGAGTACGATAAAAATCAAATGTAAAAAAGCCATTAACAAGACTCACGATTTTGCTATTTTATTTGATTTTGTCCGTTTATTACCACGACTTTGCTGGATCCAGCATCTCAACTACTTTGACAGGATATTTGCCCACATGCATAATTTAAAACATATTGACAAAAAGCCCCATCAATGGATGAGCGGGGACTTGGACTTTAAATTAATCTGGGAAGGGATCAAACCTGCTTCTACTTTTATTTGGAACATAAATGAAGTGTGGTCTTTGCTTCAGTATCTCTCCTTTATTGTCACGCAAATCATAAGGATTGATTGAACAGAGGCCCCAGAAACACAAATGCACACACATTTAAGTGAAAATGATACTGTTGTTCTTGAACTCATCTACTAAAACCATGATCCCTTGCCATTCATCTAGCTAAATAAGGGATAACACAATTTAAGATAATTATCCCTTGCAAATTCATGGTATATCTGATGCACAACATGCCTCCTTAGTCACTCTGAAATGACTTATTTATTGAGAACAACAATTATAGCACCAAAATAAATTATATGCAAGAAGTGTTCTTTCCACTAGGGTGATGTACAAATGATGCTGGTAGTTAGAAGTCCCCTCTAACTCCTTCTGTGTTGTGTATAATAAACTCCAATTTCCAGAGTTGAGAAAAAGAACCGAAAACCACCTGTTTTGGAGGAGTTGTTGATGAGGAGACAGAAAAAAGCCACAAGTGATAGTGCCCTTCCCTTAGGAAAAGGCTACACAGTTGAAAAATAGGAAACAAACAATCAAAAATCAAAGCCGAAACAACAAACAACGCAATATACATAAAAAAAACCTCCCTGCACAAAAAGCCCAACAAACAAAAACTCAAAACCCAAACAGACAAAAAAAAAAACCCGTGATTTCCTCTACACAGCTTGGTCACCTCATAATAGCCAATTTGTCCAGTACTTTCTTACTATCTGAGAATCTTGCAAGTAAAACCTAAGCTATTGCACCTGATTTCTGTGTATGTAACAACAGTAATCATAAGGCATTCATTTAAATAAATCAGAAAACAAAAAGCCCTCCTTTTTTTGTTAGAAAATTCCTCGTAAATGGAACCAGGAAAAACAATAACAAAGCATTTTAATCAAACTGTCCTCCAGCATAAAGTGAACTAGCTCCACTGGTGCGACTGAAAACTTGTCAGAATATAAAGCTGTCCAGAAAGCAATGAGGGATATGTCTTAGGCTCATTGAAGTTGCAAAAAAATGACATTTTGCAAGTGAAGTGCTAGCTTTGGACCTGATCCTCGAAGGAGCTATCAAGCATTATTTGCCCAATTTAATAAAATGCTGAAATCCGTGTATTATGTAAGTACACTAATAATCCTTCTGAAGTCAAAGGATCTATCCATGCATTGAATATTTATCGTCAAGTGAGGCACTCGAGCAGATATTTAACATCAAATGCATGGGTCCCTCACAGAATCTAAAAAGGACTATTCATTAGCTCGGTTGTTTGGGTAAATTAAATGACAGATTAAGAACTCATTCCAAGCCAAATACCCGGCCTTCCAATTTTATTGTCCCAATTTTTTGCAGACACTAATTTATGATAACAGTGGTAAATTTAAGCCTAGTTTGACTTGCTGTACATACTATCATTGTTAGTTGACTTTCCAAACAGTACTTGTGCTTTCTCTTGATGATTCCATCTTGAAGATATTACTCAATTTTACTTAGTCAATTACAAACCCCATTCACGTTGCAAATTACTATTGGATTTCATCATCTGTTCACAATAATAAGCAAAATTAATTGGACATCATTATATACTACTTTAATTAAAATCTTCCAGTCTTTAGGATCACTACAGTCGGTTACCAAATTATTTCAAGAAAGGGCTTTGGCAAAAAAAAAAAAAAAAAAAAAAGGGTGTTTGCTGTATCAGATGAACATTTGACACAAATCAGAATAATACCAACCCTACATGTGGAAATCATTAATGAACTTTCCCTTAATGATATATCCTAAGATCACCTTTTAGAAATTCTTTTTCTCTCTCCTGTCTTTCACAATAAAAGCCACATTTTGATAAAAAAATATTGCCTTCACTCTTCCTCAAAGTTTTTCCTGCCTTTGATCTTTGAAGAGCCCTGAAATAATGATTTGTTTTGTCTAGAAATACTTCTTCCCTAAGGATAAAGTGTAAATTATTTTTTCAGAGTACATTATATTCCATAACACTCAAAAGTCAAAAATTGATGTAACTTCCATACACATTGTTTTGCAAAGTTTAACACGTAAGACCCAAAACACGAATCTCAATCAAAGATGAAAGAGCAATCGCTACCAAAAGAAAGACAACCATTTACAAAACCACTACTTGACAACAGTATCTCAAATGTTGCACTGAGGGCCTGACTGGGAAACCTCTGAAGTCAAAAGGAATTTCTTCCATTATTCCAAGTAGAACTCAGGCTAGGTCTTTGCTTTATTTTCTGAAGAATCACTTGCAATGACCATCAAAAAATATAAATAAAACACTCTCCTAATACAGCTGCTCAGGGTGTTTGAGGGTGCAGGGAGTAGTGCCCTGAATTCAACCGGCACAGGGGCAAACCACCCATCACGACGTGGCAGAGGGCGAGACGACACATCTTTGGGTGGTAGTTAGGGGAGGGCCGCGCTCCTGGCGCAGGAAGATGGCGATCACGCTTTTTAGAGCTGTAGATGCAATGGCACCTGGAAAACTGCACTCCCCTGCACAAAAATATCGACATGTCACTGAAGTGAAATACAAACAATCAAGAGGCCAGAAATATTGATCTCAAGTAATGATTGAGAGAGCCAAACATATCAAGCTTGGCTAAGAGAAAACAAAAGGTGGGATCTGATAACTCTGTATAAACACAGGAAAAGGGCAGCTTTCAGAAAAAGAAAGGAGCCATCGAGGGTCTATTCACCAAAGAATCAGCAGCAGTAATGGGAAAAAAGGAGGGTGGCACCGTCATCTCATTCTTTTAGAAAACAAATCTATTCCTCTTTGATTAGCAGAAGTTTGTGCCCGGAGACCGCAGGGGAAAACTCAAGGGGCAGGTAGCAAATAACTGACTGAACCGACTACGCCACGCACAGAGCTGTCCTATGGCTTCCTCCTTGTTTATAGAAACAACTTGACTTTGTAATTAAGCTAAAAACTCTTCTAGGCAGGGCACAGTGTAGCAAAGTCTTTATCTTAACTGATGTTCTGGTTATAAATAATGCACTAAGCTAGTTAACAACAAACTTGCTAGAAAGCTTCAGGCTGGCGGCGTGGAACTGCAGCGGAGGTTTGGTCGTACATCAGTGCAAACTCCAATATCACAGTAGAGCTGGAATGGCAAAAGTCTAATTCGGAGACTTTTTGAAATCTATATAAACATCTGGTTTATTACTGTACTAGCAATCTGTAAACTCTCCAATAGTGCAAATTCCCCTGCAGCAAGAACATTAGTGGAAGAAAAGCAATAACAAGAAGTTCACCAAATAGCTGCCTTCAACAAAAATAACGACGTTTCTTTGTATTTCTAAACTATGAGTGGGATTTAAGTTATAAAGTCATGCCAGGATTAAATAGTATGAAGTAAATTTTCCAATGTTCATTCCTATGACTTGATGTAATATCTAAAGTACATATTTTAAGTTACTACAAAAGAAAAAGTTTATATGAATTGAGTATGAGCAATGCTAGCATAATAAATAACACTAGAATTACAACATGGAAAACTGTTTTCCCATTACACTCCAAAATTTCATTATGGTGCTGTGAATATCCACTTATTTTCAAGCTTGTTTTTACCTGCATGGTGACAAGTGGGCTTTAGGCCTGAGTTCTGGGACCTGTGTTTGGGAAAGAACTTATCAGATGGAACCTCTATATCTTCTCTAGTTTCTGAAATATTCTGAAATATTTCAGAATAAAGCATGATCAAAGAGTTCCTGGAACTCAGGAAAAACAGAATGTACTTCTAGAAATTCAAATTCCTTGAATTTCATGGAAATTTGGTGCTCTGGATGTTACAAAACTAAGTCATAGCTCTACTTAAAAAAAAATATTGATTACAAATTCTACATGGACAAGAATACATTATTCATGTAGACTGGCCTTTGTCCAAAGTTACAATAGATCAAAAAACAAAGAAAACTAAATGTTCCAACTCTAGGTGAGACATAAACCGTTCTTCCTTGAGATTCATCCTCTTGCTTAATCTGATCATGGAAACAAAATAAACAAACAAAATTCAGACCAATAAATATAGAGATTTTGTCTTTGAGGTGACTAATCCTAAATTAAAACAATAAAAATAATAATCGCATAACTCCTTCATATACTACCCAAATCCATACAGGTCTCCTGGGTAATGACCGTTCTCTAGAGCCCTACAGGCATATACCATTTTTATTTGTGCCCTCAATAAAGGGAAGAGAAAACCAGAAAACACTAAGACCTGTAAATCCTCTGTATTCCCTCAAAATTAACCCTATATTTCCACAAGGCCCAAGCAAATCTCACTTAAGACTTATTTACATCATAAAATCCAGCTCATGGTATGTTTTTAGTGTGACAATTCAATACAGAAAGGAGAAAAACAAAACTCCTTCCAACTGAGACAGCTGATGTACTTTCTGCAACCTGAACGTGGTCTTCGGCCAACCCAAACAATAAAGGGCCCAGCTGAAGAGAAATTGTGTCCAACGTCGCCCCCTCAGCCATGTGCTATTCTCAAAGGCTCGGTGTGTTTTCTATTACGAGCTCAACATATTACCTGTAAAATACATAAACTCTACGTACTTCATCTTGAAAGCTTATTTTCCGAGTTTGAGGTTTAGCACTAAAAAAGGACTGTGTTTAATTGTACGACAACGGAAGGATTTGAAGCAAAGCTCTGAATAATGGAACTTGATCCTCCCGCAAACAACAGACCTGACACAATGTATTCAAAATCATAAATCCTGCTGTGCTGCCAAAGTTATAATAAGGCATTCTTAGACGAGAGCCTAATGATGGGAGAAAATACAACATTTTTTCTTCCTTACATGGATTCATAAGTTTTCTCAGAGTGGCATCTAAACAGTAAGGTACTATCTGCAGGAAAATAAATTAACATAAAGCTGTTATGTTAGGTTTGGTGGGGGGGTTTTGTAATTTGTTATAGATGATGCCTTCTTCCCAAATGTTACATTAAATGTAGGTATTATAGCAGAGCTTTTAATATAAAGCATTCTGAAATGTATGGAAAACAGCTTGAGTGAAAGATTTGTCTCAGCCTCTTGGCTGTTGGATTTGTTTAAATACCTCAAATAAATTCAGATCTGGTTAACTCTGAAGTCCACGAATAAATAATGTTACTTCTCTTGTATAGCTTTGAGGGTTAAACTGTATCTACCAGGAATAACTTCCCAGCATTAAGAAAACATTGTGTTCTTAATGTGAGAGAGGGTTTTTTTCCCCACCAGGGATGAGGAGGATAGAATTGTGTAAATTATAAAGGCCTTTGGACACCAGACAGGGGAACAACTGAGAAAGAAGCAAGTGCTTTGAGAGCAACAGAAAATTAGCTTTTTTCCTATTATTTTTACCTCGTGGTACACAAACTGTGTCCCTGTGTGTTCCCCCTAACCTTCTTTTGTCATCCACTAGGAAATAAAAAGGATTTTCGGTACCTTCACAAGTATTCCTCTATCAAGGGATTACTAAGTCCCTCAACTTTTCAGTTTAATTACCCACAGAACATGTTTCTTGACTAATATACTTCCTGTTATGAGCAACTAATTAATGTGAATATTCCAGCTAGAGCTCAGCATGCACAAAAACATCACTATGCATTGAGATACAAAGAAAAGCAGCATTTCAGGTAGCTCCATGTGGCGGCTAAGCTAACCTTGGCTTTATCTTTCATTATTATTGTTAGGCCATAATTAAATAACTGACACTTCGTTTCCAGAAAACCACAGAACTCAGGAGAGCGTGAGGCTTTCAAAATCATGTGTGAAAAAGAGCCCTGGTCCACATGTTGTACATTCATCACCGAGAGATATCTTAGGCAGCAGCAGGAGGTAGATACTGGACACCAAGATAAAGAGCTCACCATCCTCTTACTGGATCAGGAAAAAAGGTAAAGACTGCTATTGGTTCTGTGAGCTCTAATAAGCATATTATCCTCTGCTCTAATTATAGTAATGAATTCAATCATGGCTAGATAATTAATTGCTTCCTTCTAGGTCTAGGGGATAAATCAAACTTGATCACAGTGATTCCACTGCAGTAAATATTTACCTCCATCTTTCCAGGGAACAAAAGATTGAAGGCTGCAGAATCGTGCGTAGCTAGGGTACTTGTCTTAAGGTGTTTTTTTGTTCATTCCTTCATTGCAAAACACCTACTCCATCCCATAATAGAGATTTTAGTAATTAATGGACAGGGAACTGCTGGAAAGAGTGCAGTGCAGAGCCACAAAGATGATGAAGGGAGTGGAACATCTCCCTGCTGAGGAAAGGCTGAGGGAGCTGGGTCTCTTTAACTTGGAGGAGACTGAGGGGTGACCTCATTAATGTTCATAAATATGGAAAGGGTGAGTGTCAGGAGGACAGAGCCAGGCTCTTCTTGGTGATGTCCAATGACAAGACAAGGGGCAATGGGTGCAAGCTGGAGCGTAGGAGGTTCCAGGTAAACAGAAGGAAAAAAAAACTTTTTCCACAGTGAGGGTGACAGAGCACTGGAATGGGCTGCCCAGAGAGGTGATGGAGTCTCCATCTCTGGAGACACTGAAAACCCACCTGGATGCGTTCCTGTGTGACCTACCCTAGGTGATCCTGCTCTGGCAGGGGGGTTGGACTCAATCTTTCGACGTCCCTTCCAACCCCTACCATTCTGTCATTCTGGCTTAGGAAGAGGTAAACCTTTCTCACTCTACCAAAGCTAAGAATAGATCCCTCACAAGGTGGGTTTATTGGAAGTTAATTCTGAGCTCGGCACACATCAAAACGCTTTCTCCAAAAGGGCAGCTGTTCCCTCTGGCTTCCCAGGGGCTGCTGAAGAACCGAGCTGTGTGGGCTGCAGCCCATGGTCAGCGAGGTTAGACTTGCTGACAAATTACAGCAAGAAACTTTTACCCAAGTCTAACACTGACAGGTCCCTTTTCATTTAATGACCTTCCAAACAAGGTTGGGGACAGATCAAATTTGAAGTAATAATCCCAAAAACAATAATCCATCCTTTTTTAGTGCATCTTTCCAGAGCTGACTGTGTACAAGATGTCCCGTCACGGGAATCATGACACAAAGATTCTTGTTACCCGGCTCTGAGGTGTCACCTTATTCATGACTTTACAGAATTTACCTGGACTTTTGCCATTGCTTGCAAGGGAACAAGATTAGAATCTTAGAATCACAGTTACTAATGAAAGCCTGTGTAAGAATTATCCGAGACCTCTAAAACGAGAGGACAGGCACCCAGGTTGTCAGGGCAGTGCCACCACTTTCAGTAGTATTTCACCAGTTTGTAAAGCATATTCCCATCTGTTATAAAGCGTATGTTTTGCTGGGGATTCTAGGGACGGTGAGGGGGAAGTAGTGAAAAGAGTCTATTACTACAAAAAAAGAAACAACAATTTAAGCAGTTGACTAATTCCATCCTGAATCTTTGTACAGGCAAGAATAAAACTAAAAAAATATGACAGGCTCAAACCAATATTTCTGCAGCACTTATAAAACAACCCCTCCCAATAATTTTCAATAAAGTCATGACTCTCAATAATTTGCTAAGACAAATTAACGTAAGAGTGTAACTTCATAAATACGGGCAGGGTTTACATCCCTGAGCAATGTTTTACTTGCATTACCCGAACAAGATCAGGGTTTGTTTTTTTTCCTACCAAGTGAAGCATAAAACTTCTCTGTGCAGAAAGGACTAGAATAGGGTGCTAAATATTTATTACAAGTTTGTGGCATTTTGCAATAGTCGCATCAACGATGGATTAGCTTCATGACACATTGTCCTATTAACTCAATTCTATAATTGTATGGTTTAAAACATATGGTTAAGCATAAGCTGTAATCATGAAACAAATGCACACCATGCTATTATTCTGAAACACCAACTCTAACATACATTTGACTCCTAAATAAAATTTTAAAAAAATATTAATGATATCAGGTATTAAAGTGAGCCTTAGCATCAAGGGCATCAAATTATTTAATGAAATCATAACCAGATTGCTAAACTGTTTGTTATACTACCACAAACCATTTGTATCTGATAAAATTAGCTTTGGCATTTCAGATAAATGCAGAGTTAGAACGGAGACTCCATTCTGTATAAAAATACCTGTTACCTAATCTTACTTGGTGAACTGATAGAGACGACAAAAAACCACCAGTCTATCATGTATTTCTTTAGAACACTTTTTCATTTGGAGATCGGGAATTGAATGTCTGCGGACAGAAACTTGTGAAGCGGTAGAGTGAAAGATAAGGAAATAGGGTATACGGTACAAAAGAGTTTGTGAGAAGCTGTCAGGGGAACTTCAGAAGCACTGCTGTGATAAAACTCTGCCCCAGCGGAGAACATCTCAAACAGCCGTGTTCCATATCCTAATCTTAAAGAGAATTGCTCCAATTAAGAGTAAAAAAAAAAACCAACTTAAAAAAATTAAGACCCAAACAAAGCCCAGCACTCTAAAGTACAAAACATGCTTCCTTGTCATTAAAATCCAATGAGAAATACTGAAGATGCTTCTGTAACATACTCAAGAAAGCCCTCAATCATTAAGCAATGCTATGAAGAAGCGTTTTAACCATGCCTGTCTCAAAGAGACCAATCCTACAAAATCTTCTGCCTCGTGAACCTGAAGTAGATCAGGCTTCTGGCAACAAAAGCTTTTCTCCCAGTGGCTTTCCAGGTTTGACTTAACTGTCTTGTTTCTAGTGGACAAGAGAAGCCGATGGATTGTAGGGAGAAGGATAAGAAAAAACAAAAGCGTTATCTAGAGGCTGTGAACAGTTGACTTGGGAGCTGCCTTTATCTTCACATTGCATCCAGCACACAGGAGCTTTAGCCTACTTCTCTGTATTACTACATACCACACCAAATCATAATCTAAGTCCCAAGAGTATAATAAATACGGATTGTACAGGAGATGGACAAATTTTGACTAATCAGATCTGTACAAAGGTAACAAAGCTAAACTGAACTCAACACAACTGTTCCTAGATCTGCTTCAGCAGGAATCTTGCTCCTTGTGCTTCAGAGTTGGAGACTAGCTTGCAAAAACAGAAGTTTATCTGTTTCTTCTAATTATATAAAATATTATAATACGTTTCTACCTTAAAATTTCATCCTACTAATGAGCATCACAGTTATAAAATAGTATTTGTCATAAAACTTCTGAAAGATACGTAGACCATATGACTTAACTGAAGCAGGGCTCAAATTAAAATCAATGTATGTAAAAGCAACTATTTCTGTACTATCTATCTTAAACAGCCACATACCTTGCAGAACAATTTTGAATTGACAACAGAGTCACATCTTTTGTGACCAGAAAGTGGTCAAAAGTGCTCAGTTCTTTGAGCAGTCTCCCTAGTATCGGAGATAGCTGCACAAACCAGGTTTGTTTACATGAATTAATGAAATGTTTCAAGTTTGCCTGGCTCAGTAGCATAATGTTGTGCCTCATTACACCAAAACTCACTTTGTCCCAGCATCTATTATTAGAATTCCAGATATTGAAGTATTAACACTTCTTTCACATTTAAATGTGGGATTTTTTTCATGTAATCAGATATTCTTTTGGAAGTGGTTAAAATTCTGCTGTTCCAGCGTAGCAGTTTTGAAACATTTATAAGCTTAGCCCGTGTGTGTTCTAATCCCAGTGGCTGGTGCAACAACGGCCTGAGGATCCTAGGCTGCCAGGAACAACAAATTGCCAACAAGAAACACATCCTGTAAAACACTGCCTGGGTAGTTTATTTAAATTGGAATCCGTATCTCTGTTGTTGGCACATAGCATTAGTCATGACTTAAACCATTAGTACCAGAACGCTCTCCCCCACCTCACACACAATGCAGTAACAAATGCGACTACCATATCAGCAGGGAACAGGCTTTTTTATCAGTTCTTTTTAAAATGCTAATTACTTGTAAAAATAAAAATCAAATGAAAAAAAAATATAATTCAGAAAAACTAAAGAGCAGCGCGCCGCAGTTTTCAACAGGTTATCTAGCTCACCGAGCAACTACAGCAAGCAGAGCAGTAAAGGTTGCGGTGGTCCTGTTGCACTGATTTTCATGCCAGCGTACTTGGCATGGTACAAGAGCTCCGGTACATGATAAACTACAACGTATTTCATAATGGGATGGTTTGCATTAAAAAGGGAGAACAAGGGAGGCTTGCTGGGTCTAGGCCACGGCACTGCAATTTTTACTGTCTTGAGGGCAACGTGATTTATGGTGCACTAGCAGACTGGTTTCTATCTAGCTCTACCAGCTTTGTTTAATAACCTGAACTGTCTCTCTTGCTGGGAATAAAGCACGCACATGCCAGTGGTGCAGTCAGCAGGGGATTACTGTGTTCGTACCTGTAAGAAACCAGTGCAATCCAGCTTGAAACACTGGAAGAATCCACTCCCTTAGTGAGACTCGAATAAGCAACCAAAGAAAACGCACAGAAATGTAGACTTTTCCCACTTAATTAGGGCTTATAAAGCACTTCCAACAGGGACTGAGTCGGCTTAAGGTCACTCCACAGTCAGTGGGTGGATGGGTCACCTCCAGAGATGACTATGTGGATCTCAGGAAGGGTTTTTTAAAAAAAAAAAAAATAAATTAAAAAAAAAAAAACAG